>JAGFPH010002847.1:61216-85475 GCA_018207615.1 Philaenus spumarius | reverse complement strand
ATAATACAATTATCCTTCCTTTAACTTTATGTTTAAATACGTATATAAATAATACAATTATCCTTCCTTTAAATTAAAAGAAATTTAATGTTTTACGATTACTTACATTGGAGTGCGAAAGATTTTAAAAACATATACTTGAAACAAAATGGGTGCTTTTAAAATAAACATAAGGTTCAGAGTTAGTATTTGATTAAATTCACTACTAAAGGAATAAGCAGCGTTTTATTGAGTGTCTTGTAAGTTATAATGTCATCATTTAAATTCAATAATGTGTGGCACACAAATTATGCTATACACAATTCAAAAATATTTTTGAACACTCAATGCGCTGCTAAAAAATGTTTAAGTTTATGGATTAATTGAATGATGGATCACCCTTTGTCTTTATTTTTTGTAAATACTATACTTTTTTAAATGACATTGCTTTATTTTTAATGAGACAAAAGTTTTTAGGTATGGGCTCTAATTTGATTTTCCTAATTTAATTAAGATCGATTGAAAGTTTAGCGGTGACGGTGATATAATTTACATCATCTAAATTTCGACAACACTGTTTTATCATGAAAAACAAGTTTTAAATTGTTTGGTTCTTCGGGAAAGCTGTACATTTGTTACCTTCAGCGTTTCTAAACAACTAACTTTGAACGATCTCTTTCATAATTTATTTAAATTAAAGTTAGTTGAGTGTCGGGATTCTGAGAAATATAACTTCGTAGAACTTTTACTATGCATAAGCTGTTACTATAGAAGTAATTTTGTATTCCGGTATTTAATAATTTAGAAATAAAATAATTAAAATATATAGATAATGTCCACAGTTTCAATTAGCACAGTCAACACTTCTTTGGATGAATTTGTATCATTCCTGATTAGCAATAATGTTTTCAGATTTTACCCTAAAGTTGTAAAATATATTTGCTTGGATAAGAAATAACAGACGTACTTATGTTAATGTGATTGACATTTAAATTCAACGGAATACTGAATCTCCTATAAAGTTATCACACACATTGTTCTGTTTAATTAATGACGTGTCGTCACAACAAATAAGTACTTGTTGGGGTGTTCCCATTGTTATCAATACTAAGCATACATAAATACACGTATACACACACGTAACATTACACAATGTACACATTTCAACTTTAAGTAGGCCCATGTCACGATGAGTACAGTTAGCCTTGTAGTAGGCCTTCTACGCCCAGAAATTAAAAAAACACTCGAGAGTGGCTAAATCGACAAAACTACCGTACTGCGATAAAAAAAAGTAAAAAATAGTAACTATTGTGAAGGTAAGTAATATCGGTGTTATTATTATTATCTAGAGTCGGATTGGCGATAGCGGATGTAATATTAAGTCCTTTTCGAGTGTACTATATTAAAAAAATATATATATGTTTGCAAGTTTAATGTCTGACATTTATCTAACCAAATTATTTAAACAAAACTGCAATCTTTTAATTTCTCTAGACAAAGCAAGGTAGTAAGACATTTAAATTTGAATGGTTAAATGGCTCAACAGAAAGCTATGGGCCATACATAAAAGAAAATATTCTCTCTTTCTATATCAGCTGAATTAGTTTCTCTAATGTTTAGTACAATTTAGTAACTGGAAGTGTACCTGAACATAAATATACAAATTATTTTAAATTTAACCCATAGGGGTAAATTGTGAATATGCTAGAGCTTACTATTACAAATCTCAATATTGTTAGTAACTCTATCTAAAGATTGTATTATTTACGTTTTGATCAGTTTAGATTGAATTAATTAATGTGTAATTAAATATTTAATAACATTGCTCAGAAGAGTATAACTAGAGAGTTAGAAATGCGATACACATATTAGATAGAATCTGGTAAACTGTAACTGTATATTATGAAATCGATAATTATTATTAAAAAGCTTATTGTGTATTTACAATTACTATAATTCCATATTTTAATTGTTTATTTGTGTTTATTTTTGCTTAGTAGTATATGTACCTTCTGTAAAGCAGCAATTTGTGCTAAGTACTTCCTAGTTTATTCTTATTGTCAAACACATCTATCTCCGACTGTTTAATATCGCTTATATTCTCGAATATTGCAATATTTTCATAATATCCCTAATAATATAAAGACAAAATTTTATATGTTGATAACAAACACTTAATTTATTTCAAAACTCATTTTCACGTACTTGTATTGTTTCTGAGGCAACAATACAAGTTTATATTTATAATACGTTTGTGTCTTATTTGTTATTTCCTTTTTACTTGTTCCAAAACATATGTCCCACAAAAAGAATATTGGCTCAATCAGACATGAAAACAATAAATTGTCTATAAATAAATATTGAGCTTGACTTGTGAGAATATATACTCGATAGAATAAACTTAAAACACAAAATCTCACAACTAATACGTTTATTAACTCAAAAGCGTTTCAACTACAAAGTCGCCATCTTCAGTGATGCACGAGCTACAATAGTCAAACTATCTCAAGTACAACTTTATGAGTTATAGTTTGACTATTGTAGCTCGTGCATCACTGAAGATGGCAACTTTGTCGTTGAAACGAGTTTGAGTTAATAAACGTATTAGTTGTGAGATTTTGTGTTCTAAGTTTATTCTATCAAGAATAAATTATCTGATAATTCGACATAAGTCGAATCACATTAACACGCGCAAAAAGGAATAACAAAAGAGTCATACATGGTGAAATACGTGTATTAAAACTTATCTTAATATTATGTTAGTTAAACCACATTAAAGTTATGAACCATGTCCAAGTTTCTTCTTCGGAAACAGGTATTTGTTAAATTATTACCAGTATAATCTTCAAAAAACAAACATGTAATGCAAATTTGATAAATAATACTAATAAAATTATATCATAAATGACATATGTTTATGATATTTCAATTGATTTTAGTAAATGCATACATATTATGTACACAATATTTTCTCAGTAAAATCACATTTACTTTATTTTCACAATATTTATACGAAACTATATTATTTATTGTAAGATTTATACAAAATAAATCTTATACTATTAAAAAAGTATATAATAGATATTAAATAATCAATGCTAATTAAAGTAAACTTCAAAAATACTAAGCAAAATAATGATTTATTTAAATATTTTATTTTAAATAAAATTAATTTGAAATGATTTAAACGAGTAGGCCTACTGCTCTGTATCCAAATAAAACTTAAAATTTTCTCTGTAATACAAAAGCAACTATACACAATACTCGTTAAAAATAGCTATCTGTAGTAAGTAAAAACTTTAAAAAACGTTTTCATTAACAAGTCAAATATATACCTACTGATGAAAAGATACTTTTCAAGTAAAATGTTAAGAATATTAAGTTAGACAAAATCGTACTTTTATCAATTACATATAACTTCTACAGAAAAAAAAACAATTGAGGTTAAATTAAAAACAATTTATATAAAGTTTAAATAACAGCAAACTTAAATAAGAATTGAAAAAAATTCAGTGGATTATTATTAATTTTAAAAATTTTAAAAATGTATCATATTCTGTGCTTAATTGAATATATGGAATTGTATTTATTGTTAGTTTACCTTATTATCGAATTTATATAGGAAATATGAGCTATTTCGGTGGCTCTTATGGTGAAACTTAATGTCGGGAGCAGTCAATGATCACCAATCATGGTCCCTAGAACACGTTTTGGAGTGTAATTAAATATTGTATATATATATATTACAACGGGCAGGGCCCGTGTAAGGTCCAACATTTCAAAATTTGCTAAACTTTAAAAAACACTATTTTTCTAGACTAGCATTTGGAAAAATTAAAGTACTGTAATACAAATTATAAAAAGAGATAAAGTTTTATAAATAAATGTAATAAACTATTTAAAAATAATTAAATTAGGAAGGTGAAAACACTCACAATGTTCACAATGTAAATAGAATAAATCAAAGTTTTGGAAAGTTATAAAAGGTAAAGGCAATTAATTTGATAGAATTGTATTGATAGCAACCAGTATCTCAAATAAATTTCGCGTCACGTTTAAAAAAGAAAAGCATCAAATCCGAGAAAATTTCTGTATCCCAAACCATCAACAGCGACGAGAAACTGCTGCTAGTGTACAGAATCAAGAATCGTGGAAACACGAAGTTGAAGAAGTGTTAACAAAAGACTGTTCCGCGAAAAACCGCGTCAGAACGGGAAACGTGTCGCGTACCCGAACCAAACGTCGAACAACAACCGTTCGAGTTCGTAGCGAAAGAACAAGAAAATGTCACACAAAAGAAAATTGGATCACGCTGGCATAGATCACACCGGAGATGAAGCAGGTGGGGAAACACAGGCTAGCCAAAGGAAAGAACAAGGTTAACTAAAACAATGTTTTTCAAGAGAATTATGGAAAATAATATGTTATTAATTAAACAAATTAATTAATAAATTACTACAAGCATATATTAAAGGGGATTCATCGGAAAAAAATTAAAACAAGTGTTAAATGGAATCTCGTGTAAAAAGTCAGGAAGGCAACTCTGTAAAAGAGCTACTCGACTTCGACGAACGTACTTATATTTTATTCTTAAAATGTTCTACTGATTTTTTACGCATTACTACGTATTGAATATTATATACTACATACAGGTTATAATTGAATATTAGTTTTGGAATTGTCATTTGGAGTTAGTTTTTCACGAGTTTCATCTATAAACAGTCTGCAGATATTGAAGAGGTATTTCTGCATGTTAATCGCCTACACAACTTTAAGAACCAGGGCATCGATACTAACCAAATGTGTTAACACAAAATTAACTTCATTTTTGGAATCCTGGCGACTACAAGGCTATCCAAACGGACACGAGAGAATAACTACAGGGAAACCCAACCATCGAACCAGGGAATCTAAGGATCGATTTGAATCTACCAGAATTTATCCATAAAACAACTTTAGTTCAACTGTAATAATTTCCACTACAAGAATTCATCTATTAACCGACTATATATTGCATCTGTAACCCAGCATCACGACAACAGGGATCAACACTCTGCCTCATCATCGGCGGAGACAGAGAGCTGTGCGTACTACTAGCCAACATCCAGCACCACCTGGCGTGGCGGCGTCATCAACACCTGCGGATTGGTCAAGGAAAGCACATATATCTGTGAAACCGACTGTATGTTGGTCCCCATATATAGTTTTGACTCATTAAATTCACATACATTTATTATATACTGGTTTGAGTAGGATTATGTTTTAGGTTCTGGTACAATTTTAATTAATAAAATAAAATTAATAAAATAAAATAGTAATAATTAAATAACTAATTTGAATAAGTCAAATTAAATTGAAATAGCGTATAAAAAGATAATAAAGTATTTAGATTGAATTTTTCTGTGTAAAGTTGATTAATTTTAAGTTGTATTTAATTTGTATTTTGGAAAGATTTTATAACGGAGAGACTTTAATTTTGTTTTGAAATTTTAGTTGGAATAAAATTAATTGTTATTTCTTGAGTGTGATAAGTTTGAGAGTGCTAACTTACCTGTTGTTTACATATCCGGTTATCGATTAGTTTAAGATTTAAGTTGTGTCTAGTTACAGTAATATCCGAAGCACAAATAAGTTATAAGTTCAGTTAAAGTGTACTCAAGGCTCAGAGGTTCGAAATAACAAATCAAAGTAAAGTAATTAATTCTGAGCCGAGCATACTTAATAGTAAAATTAAATTATATAACTGGAAGTTTTAAATTAATAGTTTCAGTAAAAATATTTAAAGGATTAAATATTAAATTTGGTAACTAGTTGCATCACCTGGCCGTACAAAATAGTGGTGACTTCCAGTAGGTGATAGTTACTTATTCTGCAACGACTTTTTACAGTTAGAGTTCCCAAAAAGTGGGGCATGTACCGTTGTAGAATCGCCTCCCGAACAGAGGACCGCTATGATGTTTTAATATTTTGTTTTTGGACGACCGGAAACTCTTTTTTAACTGTAAGTAATTTGTTTTTATATTTTCCTTACCAGACTGAAAAACTAGATCTTTTTAGACTAGAAACATTTTTTGGGTTATATCTAAAATAAAATAAATAGGGATTATTCTGCACATTTTGTTTTTTTACACGACCTTTTTATAGCTCGTCTAGTTCTCCAAAAATCTATCAAAAAGTGGATACTATAAAAGTACCCCAAAAATACCGTGTAAAGGGAGTTTGCCTGCTGTGAGTAAAGCGAAGCAGACCTTAATCTGAGGCCGTAAGGTCGAGGTGCTAAATCGCAAAGCTATTGTTTTCGCTGCGAGCGGAATGAAGTAGCGGGTAAGCCGTGGCTGGAGGCTGAGCTGAAACAAATTTTACTAAGATATTTCGTACAGAAGACCGATTTCCCAAATAATTGAAACACGTAAACTTAGTTTTGAAAATTCGCTCAACTAATGTCAGATAAGTCGTCGATTTATTTAATATTTCTTGTTACTATTATGTTATTCGTAGAGAGTTCACAGTAGCCCAGTCATAATGCATACTTAAACATACAAGGGGGGGGGGGGTGAGGGACTTAGTTTAACTTACTTGTTTCTACAGAAAAATATAAAAAAAAGTATATTGATTTATTTTATAAAACTTTCGAACAAATATTAATTAAATGTAATAATACATTAAATTATGAGTTTAAATTAATAAAATTTGAATCAATATATTATTATGAAGAACGTACTAAGAAATTATTGATTTCAATCAGGTACATGAAAGGAATATATTTTCCTCTTAAAAATATTTGCACTTGTAATTTTATTGTGTAAATATGTATTGTTTTGTTAAATTCTACAGAACACAAACTAATGGAGTTCATTCATTATTCGAATTAGTAACAAAAGATGCAATTTGATGACGAACAATAGAAAACGAGTAGGAGGGTTGCCTTTCATTAAACTCTGACACTAAAGTCCATTGTGCAGGAGTAAGCAGATTCTGGCTAGGTTTACTTAAAGTTTTTTAATAACAGTTTCCTTTTGAGAAAAAAACTTGACTTAAGAAAATATTAGACTGACTGATTGTGTGTTCGTCAAAAGATCAAAATCATTGTATAATAACGCATTTTACATACTTAAATAAACGTGCATATTAAGTGTAATAATGTTAGTAAATTTTTACAATATTTATTGGCCAAATATTAATTACTGTAATTTCTTTCAGCTTTGTTGGTATTTTAATGGCATTCACTCTCATATGTTGCAAGTTGGAAATTCAAACTATTTCAAGTCAACTATTCAATAATTATAAGAATGTTCAAAATCGTGACACTTTTAAAATATTTTCCATTTTACGTTATCAAGTACAACTACCAGTAATTACACTGCTTAGACTCATTAGTCATAATAATATTCTTCCTTCACAAACTTGTAATTGTTTTGATATTTTAGAGTTGCAACCTTCAAATTTAATATTAAAAATAAAATCTAAAGTAAAATGTAATTTATAGAAAACTTCGTTCCCTTAAACTCATATTTAATTTTTCCTGGTTAAATTAGTTGTAGTTAATTATTATTAGTTATTAAATAAAATTATAAATTAGGTATAAAGTTCTGACGTAGAACAAGCACTACGGATCACAGAATTTCAGTTGGATTTACCCAAAAGAGGTACACGAGTGTAAAGGGTTAATATTTTACGTTATTTACATAGATATAATAATTAATTTATATTTTTTCAATCGAATGATTTGAAAGCAATTGAACCGAAATAGCGTTTACTATTTTGTTGGAAACATTTGACTAATTGCTACACGAGTAACTGTGATTATTAAACAAGTCTTTCCATGTTCAGACATCTAACTTGAAAATTATAAAAGTGATATTCTTAACTACCAATCGTTACTAATGCATAGCTATTGCATATAACATAATGAATGTATAATACGAACTTATTAGTACTCTTTACTTTATGTAGATATAAGTTAAGTTAACAAATAATCACAAATAATCCAATATATATAAATTAATATTTGCTTGGTTTTTCCTATTCTATGCATTCCTATACAATTCATCCAATTACAATGCAGCTTTAGTGAGTTGCTGTTGTCAAACCATGAAATGTTCTTAAAAAAAATAAAAAAGTAAAATATAATATTATAATTTAATTACAATGGAAATCCATGCTTTTCACATGGACAAGTAATTATATGTTACACGAACACGAGTAGGACAGTCGAAAAAATTGTTTTGAAAGAGACTAGAAAATCAAAAATATAATTTGATCACATAGTAGCTACTTGAATAAACTATGCACAAGAAATTTTGTCTTTTCGGAGGGGGGGGGGGCACTCCTGGTGCTATGTAAATAAAACCTTATTATAGTTATATTGAACAAACATAGGTCATCCAAAATCCAATACTGAGTTGAAATACCTATATTTATAGGACATATTGAAAATTCTATATGTTTTATAAACACAGCTTTCTCTCACATATTCAAAATTAACGTATTTATTATTTTTCTAGTATTACTCCGCGAGCAACAAGTAGATATGATAAAAACCAGAGTGCGGGCTAAACGCTCGATAAGGAACGAAAATTCGACGAGTTCATGCTTCCACAATATATAGGATTTTTTTGTCATAAATTATCCAACATTTATTGAAACTACTTTTATTTGAAAGAAATTAAACTTCGAATGTGGTTGTCTTTTTACATTTTTGATATGCATTATTGAATAAGGAAAAAATCGCAAACTTGGACTTTGAGTTAAGTCAAAGAACAAATTTAGTTAAATACAAATTTAAAAAACTAAAAGACATCCACATTCGGACTGTTCTAACCTTTAAAATTTCATATTCAGAATAATTGTCTGATCATTATTACTCCAGTAAAATTATTACACATTTAACTTTGCTCTTATGGGAGTTGAAATTCAAGATGGTGGCTGGGTCTGCTGAGCCTTAAATTTAATGCTCAAGAAATTATTGTCTTTCATCAAATACGTACATGTAAATGTTTCTGCTTTGTACCTACTACTAAGGACATTGCAACGACTTTAATGTCAGATATTTAACAATAAGAAAACAGGATTTACAATAATATTCTACGTGGAAAATTCCATTTAATTATTTACGGTAAAGTTTGCATTTATATCAGTTATATATTTATTACGAACCAAATCAAACAGTAATAACTTTTTTTAACACAAAACAATCAATCATATCGAATGTGTTTTTTTCTTCAAATCGATATGAGTCCAGTTAACATATAGCCTAATTGTTTATGTCATCTAAAAGAAGGTTCATACAAATTAAAAAGGTAGTTTCGTTGTTAATTCAATTTATATAGCAAATTGTTTGTAAACTGTTTTAATCGTCTGTCAAGGTTCCATTTGTTTCTACTATAATAAACAAATGTGTTTATATGACAGTGATCTTAATATTGTTAAATTTTTGACAAATAGCAATAAACTACTTCTCAAAGAGATATAAAGAGATTTCTTCTTATATGCTCTAATACAAACTAATTACGACTTAAAAATAGTTCAGTATTTTTATTTTTATTTTTATGATCATTAGTAAGGTACATACAAATTACTAACTGTATGCTTCAGTTCGTCTTGATAACATTCATAACACTCTAAAAAAGTTATTTAACTGGTAATATTTGGTACTTAAGTATACATCAATCATTCAAAAGAAGGTTGCATTTAGGAATTTTAATATTATTAGTTACTTCATGTTATCTGAAAACTATTACATTCAACAATACAATTATACTTAATGGTTGGTTTAATTAAGTACGTATAAAGCACAAGTGAACTTTGACTTATTACAAGACGTAAGAGAACTCTGTTTAGTGAGTTGAGTGAAAATTATGAATTTAATATGCGATGAAAATGTTCGCTTCAAAATATATGTAGTTCTTTCTACTGCAATCTTAATGGATCTTTTAAATAAGTAATAATATTGTTTGCCTTTTTAATAGTAGATGTACTCACTTCTTTACATAAACACGAACAATAATATCGTGTCTAATTACTTTCAGCACAGTTTTACTAAACAAAGTAATTTCGATTGATATCTTGATACAACCTCTGCATCAAATAGTTGTTTGCAAACAATAACACTTTGTAATATTCATAAAACAATAACACTTTGTAATAGTCATAAAACAATAACTTAAATATACAGATTACAGATATAATATTAGATCTGATCATTTGATCTAATTTAATCATTTCGGGAAATAAAGAGACTAACGTAAATTATATCAAATATAAAACTAAGAATTTAATAAAATAAAGTCGCCCACAATAACTTTAATTTTTCCCTCAGTTACCATTTTTGTTTTTTCTTTTGACTCGTTCCAGGATACCATCACATCATCTTATATAAAACCCTTTTTGATTGGAGGTTGTCAAAACATTAAGTTAAAAGACACAAACACATGAAACACAACACATGTAAAAAAGAGACACCTTAAGGCTACCAAAATAGGGCGAACAAGTCGTCTTTACTCACTCATGACGCCACACCATTCGAAAGATAGCACTTTTTTGAATGGGTTTATCTCCTAAAATTTCCCAAAGAAATGCTGCGTATAATGGTTCAAACCCAAGATTTATAGGCCTTCGTTCTCAAATAATGCCACAAACATGCAGACTCGATTTCATAATTTTACCAGGTTGCTTATTAATCATCAATCAAATTATGATATGCAGTCGAAAACCTATGACGTATGTATTCTGTTTAGTGATTTATTTATTGAATAACTTTTTATAACGACTAAAAAAATGGTCAAAATACAGTACGCCAATTCTAACTAAAAAAAATTATAAATAAGAGTGTAATAATGATTGGTCTTCAGCATCAACTTTATGTAATTGAAAAAGTGTTTATGTTTTAGCAAAGTATTTGGAGAACAATGTTAAAAAACTGCTAATAAATATTCATATATTAAACTAAATATTTATATCAATATTAAATTGTAAGGGTAAATAAAACAAAAATGTATCCTTCTAATATATATTATTTCCCAAATATGTTTTTTGTGGCAATACCATGTCTCCCTTAATTCTTCATTAAAACTAATGATTCAAACACCATTTTAAAGCTTAGGTTCCCCGCTATTGACGAAAAATAGACAAATAACTTAAAGTTTATGTTTTCGTTACAAAATTTATTACTTTCATATGAAAGTTCTTATGATTCCTAATGAAAGGTGCCATCTATTAACAATCTGTTAAAAAACATGACAGCTGTTAGTTAGATTGTTTACATTCTATATGCAAGTGTATCACACAAATAGTATGTACAAACAAAATTTATCACACAAATCAATTAAATTAAATCAACGTAAATAAATGAACGTAATTTACTTAATTAAATTAGGAAAGTATGCCTACTCCTAACTTGTGAAATATTCGTATGGGTCAGCTTAGTCAACTAGTTTAAATTTAGTAATAATAAAATTGTAAGTAAGAAATAATATTGTCTAAGTTTCGTGACAATCTAAAATATAGAAACGTTTCTTCAAAGATTAGAGGTTTTAATAAATAATTAAAACAAGAATATATTTGATTGTTTTTCAATGTCAGTCTTACAACATGTTTTTATGGTCGTTTATCTCAAAATAAATCAAATAAAGCATGGTAGGAAGATATTGAATTCAGGAAATAAACTCACTAAAATAGGTACAGGCATTCTGTTGAAACCAAGTCCAAGCCTTTGGGAATGACTTCATCCTACTACTGCTTTGTTTATTTATAAACAATAGCACAGTGGGGAAATCTTTTCAAACAATCCTAATACACAGAAAGTTATGCTGTAATAACTATGCATACACTTGTAAAGTGTAAGTTTATGATATGTTGTTGCTACATAAATTATTATTTCCTATTTCTATAATTTGAGTTGGCCTGATTATGAACCATTCTGAATTGAAGTTGAATCAAGTACGCATTTTTTATTTACTTGACTAATAAAACTTAATTTTATAACTAAAACCATTCCGGGATATTAAATATAAGTAAATAATAATAAACATAATCATAGTTGGTATTTAAAGATGAGTAGTTAAATAAACATAGATGTCAGAATTACATAAATTATAAAATACTTTGACATAAATTAATACACTTATCATCTCAAAGGATTTTAAGTGTTGTTTACGGCATAATGAACTTTAATTAAAATTTAATTTATCGTATGAAGGCTCAATGAATATTCATAATTAAAATCTAAAAATAATTTCTGTTGTATCCTAATTAAAAGTTGGGTTTTCTTAACTTATACCTGTATCTGTATCTATAGACACACTAAAATATTTACAATAATTATTTGTAAATTATAGTTACCTCATTTATATAGGTATAGTTTTTTTTATCAAATACCATTATTTTTTTAAAAATTTGTGTGAACTACAACGAAAATAGAGTGTTCATTAAACTGCTGTAAACAATATTAAATCAAACTTTGAATTATTTACTCATCTTTTCCATAGTTATCATATAGTAACGTTTCAACCAAACGCAATGATAAGTAGTAGTATTATATTATCTTTTAATATTTCTGTAATTTTGTAAATTAAATATATTTAGTACTAACGATTACCAGCAACTTCCTTCGCGTAACATGCATTTATCAAATGTTAATAGAAATGGTTGAAAAAGGCTTTTAATAAATTTGTTTCTTCTTTTTTATTTTATTACCTGATCGATAAAAAATAGATAAAATTTATGTCTACTTCAAAAAATTAAAGTATTTATTTAAATGCTTCTTTATAATAATGTTAGAAGTTTTTTTTAAATATTTTTTCATTGCTAGAACTACGTTTGTGGCATCACTCATACGTGAACATGCTACATATAGTTGTCCATGGCTAAAGCAACCTTTACTTAAATCAGTGCCGACTTTTCTTAATGTTAGGCCTTGGGATTTATTAATCGTCAATGCACAAATATTACTGGGGGATTGTAATCTGTTTAATTGAAACGCATAATTAGATGGAATTATGGGAAATTGTTTCATCCATACCCTAGATTAGCCAGACAAACAAACAGACCGAAAGACACACAGATTCAGAATAAAAATGCATGTTTAGGTCTTGTTAACTTGTGAATAACCATATGAGCTTAAAAAAAGTATTTATTTCAAAATCACAAAAAGCCACTTAAATTTTATTTTATAAGACGTATAGATAGCATAATATATTCTGAAAATTGTCTTTCAGGGCCTTCGAATGGATGAAATTATGACAGAACATTATTAGCGAACTTCCATAGGAAATATGAGTATTGCAGTGACTCTTAAGGTGAGACCTAAGGTCTGAAGTAGTCAATAAGTACCGATCATGGTCCCCAAGTCACATTTTGGGGTTTCAATAAAAATTGTATATGCGCATGTATCTATATGTGCTCACACTCTAATGGCCGCATTTACGGCCAATTTATTCCAAATTTGGTACAGACGTTTGTTTTCTACGTGACTCGGACGAGTAGACCTACGTTAAAACCCCAGAAGTACTTTTTTTATCGGAATTAAATTGTTTTGAGATTTGTCGTACTAGAATTTAATGTTTTTGTTGTTTTATTTAAAATTATAAAAATAGGAGATTATTCTACACGTTTTGTTTTTACACGATTTTATAGCTTGTTTGATGCACCTAAACTCAGTCAAAACGTAAAATAGGCTACCATAAAGGTACTCGGTTCAAATCCACGACTGGGATTTTACTGCGGGGCAGCTTCTGTTACGAGGCCGATGGCCGGGGTGCAAACTTTTCCGAGTGAAGCGGTGCTGACCAAAGACCAGCAAAACGAGTTTTTCCGCTTACAGCGCAATGAATCAGCTCGTGAGACGTTACTGTAGGCTAAGGAATATATATTATAATGATTTATTCAGTGCTCGCAGGCACCTATTCAACGTCTTCGTGCGTAGATAAATTTCCCAAAAGGTTAGTTGAAACCCTAAAACATATACATTTAATTTTGGAAATTCCTCAACACAGTGGTTCAGCTGCGAGGTCGAATGTTTTTCTCTAATATGCGGATTTGATGAACTAATAATGTTTTCTTTTTCTATTCTATAGAGGAATATATTAGAAACTATACCAGAGAGGGGGAAGAACATGAAGGCCTCTTTCAGTAAGTTGTATTGTTTTGTGAAATAATTTTAATAATTTTGAGCTGGTAATTCAGTAGTAGAACAATTAGTTCTCGAATCATTTTAGTGCCAAATGTAATAGCAACAGATTTAGTAGGGCTGGTTTAATCATTTCAAGTTTGTTTCTGTTTATCATCTGTTGTTTGAGAATGGAAAAGTTTTTTTTAATTGGGTCACTTATACGAATTATATTATTGTTGTCAAAAAATAACTTTAGATTTAATTCTATGATAGATTCATTGATGATGAAAAAAATATTACCTATATTGGCTCAATGCCTTGTTGATAGCAGTCTTAGTTGTAAAGTCCAAGTTTAAAAAATGAAATCAACCAAACACTTTACATCGGAGTAACATGAACAATTTTAATTCAATCTAATTCATCGTTCTAGAGTTTGAAATTATTTATTAAGAAAAAATGGCAATTTCTGGTAAAAGATGCGTTTCCGGACACATGTTTATGAAAAATGTTGTTTTATTTTGATGATAGACCAACCCTGAATTATTTCCGCGTAGCACAGAATCATCCCGTATAATACATTTTGTGTTTGTGACAGCCAATTTAAAACTCGTTATAGGACACACATCAAGGGATAATGCCTGAATCATAAATCATAATATATCTTACTTCTGATACTACTTTCTGTAATAACAATTTACAAGAAATCCTTAAAAACAATATAGAGTCAATAAAATATTATTTCAGAGTTATTTAATAATTTAGTTGTTATGAAATTGATAGACAAAATCTAACGAAACGTATTTTGTAAAGTTAAATACGAAATAACTAACACTGACCTTCACGTAAGGTTGAACATGCTATGGTCAAAGTAAAATATTGACCTTGTTCTATTTATTTAGGAAAGAATTTTAAAAAATAATGAAAAAAAAAATGTTTACAAAAATTGTCAACAAAGAGTGTTGTCAGAATTAATATTTAATAAGACTCGTAGAAAACAGAAAATATCTTATAAACCTATACAATCCATCGATATAGAGACCACGGCTTTATACATCGATGGCTTTTTCAAGACGTGGGGAACAGGGTAAATTAGTTAAAGTCACTTAATAAGTTTAACATTATTGTTTCTAAGAAATTAGTAAGAATGTATTATTATCGTAAACATACAGAATTAGTTACTAAGCAATTAAGTAATTTTTTTACAACCAAAATATCAGAACCTTGAGATATTGAATCGTTATATTAACGGAAATATCATTGCTTAGTGAGTGTCGCTTTGTAAACCTAAGCAGACGTTTAAAGAGGAGAAGCCATGAACAATTGTCTTTGTCACTTTGCCAATCTCAACGTCTTGAACTGAATTTTTGTCTGCTGGGTTGAAACCTACAACTTGTTTGGGTAGTGGGCTAAGATAGCATAATATACAAATTACCGTGTAAAATCTATTTTATATGTTTCTACCATTAATTGCGTAGTATTATTGAGATTTATTTGGAAGCTCGGAAAATTTAAATATGAACATGTTTGTAGTCAGTTGTTTACATTTGTTTACTAGCAAAATTAAATTTGTTGAAATAAGTAGCATTTATATTTATGCTTAAGAAATGAGTTAGGCCTATTACAAATATAGTTTGAAAGAAAGTGTACTTTTAATGTTTATTAAATACATTTATATTAATATTTCAGAATTAGACCAACTTATTAAAATTTATAAATCTGTATGTAATAATTACATGAGCCTTTTACATGAGCACTTTTCAGATCGCTAAATCATATGTTAGTAGAACAATTTCTAAAACAAAATGCATCAATGATCCGTCTGTGTATTATTTTCACAACCTCAATTGTTTTTGTAAATGTCAATGCCCATGTTTTAATAAAGGGGTTTCCCTTATTAAAATGCAAATTATTTACTAAAACTGTATCTGGTGGGATAATGTTGTGTCTTACGGTAAGAAAATTTCTAATCCGCATTCAAGAAAATTATCGCCTTCGCTGCGCTCGTGCGGTGACATTTATTTTCGGGGCGTCAAAGTGACACTACCCTCAAGGCACAAATAAAAATATTGCCATACTATATATTTTTATATTAAAATTTAAAATAATATGGCTTTTAAGTTAGATTAAAGTAAACTTGTTATATATTTTTATCAAAAATTAAAAACGAATTTAAAATGCTTAAGTACTTTAAGAAGATTATAATATTTTTTCAAAGCTTCTAAATTTATTTAACAAGCGATTATTTATTGTGGATGATTTAAACTAGTTTTTATTTTAAAATAAGTGGTTTATTTGTAAAATTAAATTGTCTAGTTTTAAATAGTCAGTAATATTGTAGTATTTATAAATAGTTTATCAACTAATTTCTATAATAATTATAGATAAAGCATGCAGAATGTAAATTTTTGCTTGTATGCTTAGGCAAATCCAAAGCCGACATTAAAATAAGGCAGATTACTTTGCTTCTTTTGGTTAACCTAAATGTAATTTAACCATCCTAAAACGTATAAAACTTGAAATATTTAACATTTTAAAAGAAGTGTTCTATATTACATGATTATAAAATTCAAGGCGTTTTAATTGTTTTTTAATATCGAATAATTAATTTATAATAGTTCAATTTTTTATCTAAGAATAAAAAATGAGAGAAACTTCAATACGACGTAGAATGTAGTTTCTCTTCGAAATGAATTTTTAGTAAAATCCTAAAAAAATAATAATAAAAAACACCTGTAGGATTTTTAAAATATTAAAAAAGTGATAAACATATATTATTATTTATTAGGGATAGTTATTGGTCAAATTTAGCATGCCATAAATATATTTAGTATTTCAATTTATATTTAACACTACCAAACCCAATATTTTAGTAAATCAAACAACTATTGCTATTTTATGTTATTAAGCTATATACTGCCTGATACACCAAATCTCTATTTACTGGACTCTAATATTGACTTCCTTTTCCTTTATTTCCTCTGTGAGCCAGTTATTGACTAATAATAAAAACTCCTTACTTCCAAAGCTGATTGTTGATTTACAAACAGATAGATCGATTTTATAAAGGTCTTTCGAAATTCTTGACTTTGAAAAACACAAATTTGTTTTTTTAAAGCTCTTCTATAGTAAACATTAATATAAATAAATAAATCAAATCAAATAATCGTGACTTTCTTTTCTTGGTGGTTATAATTCTAAAGCATCTTTAAATGTTAATTTCATAATCAGAAATTACATTTTTGTATCGATTTGTATTATTGGTATTGTAAAGAATAATCGTTTTAATTTACGTTGTTGAAATTCATGAAAACAGTTTGAATTACTACATCTTACTAAAACAATTTGGTGGCTTGGAAATAAAATTCGAAATTTTAGGGGGGTTTGAGGGGGTAAAAGTTACTAAAAATTCCCATAAGAAATACATAGTAAAATTATTATATTTATGGTTATATATATTTTTTACATATTTTATGGTTATATATATATTTTTTACATATACATATTATATAAAAATATTATTAAACTTTGATTTGTCTATCTGTGCAAAGCCGGATTGGGCCATCTAGTTTACTGTATTTATATAATCCAAATACCACTCACTCAATCATCGCGAAATCTCAAAAACCACCGAAAGGATTGGAATGAAATTTAGTATGTAGCTTCCTCTAGGGCCCGAGGTGCTTGCTAAGAAAGGTTTTAAAAAAATTCGAAATTTTAGGAAGGGTTTGGGAGGTGGGTAAAAGTTACTAAAAATCAACATAAGAAATACATAGTATAATATAATTATTGATATATTTTGTTGTTAATATACATTTATCTTTAATTTGTCTACCCGTGCAAAGAAGGACGGGCCAGTTAGTCTTGTATATATTTCGTTAAAATCAACATTTTAAGTGAATAATTTAAGGGAACACATTAATCAAACTTACTATGGGTAGAGCAGTTAGTTGGTTCTCCCAGATATTACGAGTATGAGCAAAACATTACTGAGTTATTACTCACGTAGTCAGCAGACAAAGGCGAATGTCAAGTTTTTAGTACATTGTTCTTAATAAGCAGCGTGTTAATTAAATTAGTTGTTAAACTGTTATTATCTCAATTCAACAAGTTTACCTCAATCGCAATAAATACATTTCATTTTGTATTGAAACTGATTTCTGAGTTTCTTAAAAGAATCTGTCGGACTTAATTTTTTGTTTGCGATTTGAAATACACATTTTCTGAATAGTTGGACATCGTAGTTCAGAAAAGGACATACCTCGTGAGTATTTTGTGTATATGTGTAATATGCATAATATTATGCAGCCATTTTTCATGACCTTAAGCCATGCGTTTGCTTTCAGGGATTCCTACCAGGGTTGTGATTTGTAAACTATTACGTTAAAAAATGAAAACTTACAAATTATATCAGATAAGTCATTCAATTGGTTCAAAATATATGAGGACCAATATTTCTATTAACTTTTGTTTTGTGACCTAACAATTGGGACTAAATATTTTTCTCTCAAGGTGTATTCAAGCGGTATTAATAATATTAAATTTCTTTAAACAATTTGTTATTATTGGTTAATTTTCTGAATGATACTTTGTGTGGTGAAAGCAGCAAAATGTTTGTTGTAATGACCACGCTTATACAAACACATCTTGATGTATTACAACGTTGAAATTGGGAAAATTGTAAATAACATTTCTGGCAAAGAATATAAAAATATGGATTGTGGTCGTAATACAATGGACGAGTATTGAACAAATTAAGTAATCGTTATTTAATTTCTCCAGGCTAATAATATTTGTAAAATAAATGAGGACCAGATATGCAGTGAGCCCACACGTTTATAATTTACAACATACTCAGTTCAAACAAAACTTGTTTTGTTAGGTATGGAACTGTACATTTTGTATAACTTTAATTTTGACAAACTTGTTTACTGAATGTTAAAGTTAAATGACGCTCTTATGTTATTTTGACTTGATCTATAACATTAGAACAGATAAGCCGTTTTGAATGTCTACAGTATTGTAATATACTGTACATACTGTATCTGAAATAATATATAAATAATATGTCAAATATATCTTAAAGAATAAAAATAAATATATTTATTGTTCAATTTCGTAATAAATAATAAGATCACATAAAAACAAACTATGGTTAAAGCTAGTTAGACAATGTAGAACACTTACAAATTTTGTATACATTTTAAATAAGAAATAGAATACATAGTTTTTATAATCATTGATTGAAGTAGGTTATACTAGTTCTTCATTAGTGCGTACGTATGTAATGATTACTTTAAACAAAAAACTTGTACAAGCAAACTTTAACTGGCAAATTGTTGAAAAACTCAGAAATTTAAATATTTTTTATTTAATTATTAGTTGATTAATAGAATAATTTGGTTGAATATTAATTAATCTGGCTATTAATATGGCCAGAAAGGTAAATCCAAGCTTAACCACCCAAGACGTTTGCTGTCGTTACAAGTTCGCCTCCACAATAGCTTTAAATAAACATACTGATCCTTCTGTTCACTATCGAATGGAATTAATAGCTAAACACTTTAAAAGCAGTTTTATCTTAAACGAAAGTAAAGTATGAATGAAAAATGTATGCTTATTTTGTTGCAAGAATATTCTAAAAGATTTTTTGGGTTAGCAGTACATTCTTTCAAAACGTTACAACCGTATTAAAAGCTTCGTTAATCAACTGTCATAAAACAGGGAATTACCACTTAATTTTTAACTTTTACCGATCTAAAATGTGTATTACTTTGGCACATTTTCATCAACGAGGTTGAATAAAAAATATTAGTTTCCATCCTTTCAGTTAGTTTAGTTATGCATTATAAACTTTTATAAGCAAAATAAGGAAAAACAAAATAATAATAATAATGTTATTTACGCTTATGTTCTTCTAAAATTAACTTTTTAAGACGATTAAATATATTACGGTGTGTACTGTCATATTGTTAATACAGCTATTTATTAGCTTCGACATTATTCACTCCTTTTTTTTTTCATTAGACCAATCAGCACAAAACAAGGGACAAAATATTACAAAATTGCCATATAGATAGATAATTATAGATACTGATATTATTCATTAGTTGAATGAATACAAAAATACGGTATAAAATACGGGGGGGGGGGGGATACAAAATAATTGTGTCTAGTTGTGATGCTAAACAATCTTCAACAATCCTTCAAGTTTCCAATATATTTGATCTGGTTGTTGATTTTCTTGAGTTGGGCAAAATCTGTTTAGCTCAGTAAAAATTTTATTTTATACATTTAAAAATGTAATATTATTTACTAATAAATGTTTGATAAATGTACTCTAAGATACTCCATCAATTTTACCGAAATAGTACATTTTAAACGTTTTCTGTCTTAGTTGACTTATATCTCTAGTCTCATTTTTTTTTTTTGCTTTGGCTCTTCAATGTTTTACCATCAGCATGCCTAACGAGATGGTCTTCTTGATAGCCTTATATGTGGCCTCATACTGTATTTGAAGAGTTATTTTCTTGTTAACCATAACCTAGGTACCTTATAGAGTCACCTTATTTGATATTAACTTCCAGGATCTTCATTCTGGGCCACAAAGGATAAGTATCTTCTTAATGTAAATTCACTCTATTGCACTTATAATAGAAATTATAAACATATATTTATACTTCATAATTATTTATTTACATAAGATATGGTCATAACTAAAAGTAGAAAACAAGGACTTACGTGTTTTATGTTAGAAGCAGAGATATAGAGAAGGCAAAGAAAATATACACAATCATATTCATGTTGGAACTCAGTGTAGATACAGGAGGTGAGAATAGTAATGAATAATAAATAAGTAAATAAGAATGATGGTTTTATTTTAACAATTCACATGATTAACTGCCTTTGTTCGGATCACAACTGCAGATGTTTTCCTTTTTAGTTCTCGTTTCTGTTTTTATTTAATTTGCATGATAAATGCATGGTTTATATTGACTTTACAATGCTAAAGCTATTAAAAAAATAATAATAATAATAAAATATATGTAAGTTTAGGAATTTAAATTTAAATACAGACAAACACGTTAATCATCTTTATTTAAATATTGAGTCAACACCGAAATAATTTAGTCTTTGAATGCAAAAACATATTAGATAGTAATTTAATTAATAAAAACATGTAGCCTAATTAATTAGAAAACAACACTTTCTTAAAAATTGTATTATAACTCTCCTATCGCTGTAATTTTTAAGGTTTTATTTTTTAATAGATATTGTACTTGTAAATTTATTTGAGATATAAGTATTTAAAACTACATTAATAATTTATGTTCATTCCATAAGTAATTAATTGATGTACTTTACTTAAGTACATTATTGTTTTACTAGCGTCCAATATACAACTGTTTTAATTAAATAAGAAAGTAGTTAATTATGACCATAAAATGTCGAATTTCAAAGAATGAAGTTATAATTTAATTTATTATATAATTACTCGTATTATAGCTTAGTAATTTAATTCTTTAACACTAACCTGTATTCATTATGATAAATTTTATTTATCAGGTTGAAGAAGAAACGGCAAATTAGTTTATATGTTATTGGAACCAATTTATGGAATAAGAGGAGAGCAACTTATGAATTGGGCTGGGGAAGGATATGAGAGTTCTATTGGAATGTAATAAACTGTGTTAATGTCCTGTGAACTAAAGGAAACACAGTGATATAGTAGCTTTAAGTAATGATTTTTCACTATCTGGTTTTGTGAACGTCTAACAAATGTTTGTCCAGCTATTTACGATGCTATTATTTGCTATTATTGATTAAAACGAGAAATAGATCCAATAAGGAGATTGAACAGTACTTACATATTTTCAACAACCATTCAAGATATATTTTATAAAGACTAATTTAATAATGGTAGGGTTAAGGGTTGCTTATTTATGTGATCTAGATTTTAACTAGATCCATTGGTGAGGTTAAAATATAGTTTTTAACTAATTTGAATATACTTTTTCCATAACTGGTGCTTTTAAAACATTAAAGCTATATGACAATATTTGCTACCAAACTTTTTTAAAGGGTGAAATTTAGTTCAGTTATATAAGTTTAAAGCCACATAATTAAACTGTTTAAAAAGTAAGATTTTATACAAAAAGGCTTAAAAATAAATTGTTTTAATTTTAGTGTGTACGTTGTTTTGTACAAGTATGTTCCATGGGTACGATATAAAGATGAGATAACTCAGAAAACCGTGCGACTCTTTTAAAATGCAGTTTACAACTTATATAGGTAATGTTAGAACTTGGAAATTTCACGGCAGTGATTCATTACAATGTTTAGAACGGGTTATTTATTTCTGTGATTTATAACATTTTCTATTAATAGTTTTGCAAATATTTAAAACTAGGGGAATATTGGTTGGGAAATTCGCAGTTGGGAAATTCGCTAAAGAATCTCGTTAATCTTTGGTTCGTTTGTACATTGGTGACCGAGCATAAATCAGCTGTTTTATTTGGCAGCTGACTCAAACTCATTAAAAACATTATCTCCATAACATTAACATGGGAAATTTGAAGGATTGTTGCCGGAGCTCCTTCTCGGATGAATAGTGACTGAACGGATGATTGGATATTAAATCTGATGGAAAATTGTTAGTTTGAAATCAAATTTTCTACTACTTTTGTATTTAATATATTTTTCTATCTATTACCGTTTTCTGACAAAACGCAATCAAAGTGGAAAAATGAAAAAATTTAAAAAAATCTTTCCCGCCCAAAAGGTGCTTTCAAAATTAAAAATGTAAATTTTTAGCAATTTTCTGAAAGTTTCTCGTCGAGAGCTTTAATTCAAGTATGAAGTCGAGGGGTACGATTATGGGAAGTGTCTCATAGTTTATGTCAGTGAATCGGTAAATCCGTCTAGCTTTAAAGACGTTGGGCGGAGCCTCCCTTCATCTCTCGTTTGAAATTTAATTTTCTACAACTTTTGTATTTAACATTTTTTGCTATATCTTACCGTTTTCTTACAAAACGCGCCCAAAGTGAAAAAAAAGAAAAAATTGAAAAAAATCTAAAAATCCTTTCCCGCCCAAAATGTAATTCCAAAATTAAAAAAATTTAAATTCTGGTAATTTTCCCAAAAGTTTCTCGTCCAGATCTTTAATATTCAAGTATAAGGTTGAGGGGGTCCAATTACGAGAAGTACCTAATAATTATTGTCAGGGAATCAGTGTTACCGTCTAGCTATATATAAGTAGATTTCAATATTACTAGATATTGTGTTTGAAATTATAAAGGTATTGCGTTGGAGTAAATTTAGAGTATTTAAAATTGAAAAAGTATGCAGAATGTTACGATAGTAAGACTTAATTAAATCCATACGAGATGTTTCAAATGGCCGATAGTACTGTGAATTGCAACTTTTATTTTTTTAAACTTAGACATCAATAATAACTATAAATAAAATTAAGTGTATTACACGTCAACAAGATTAGCTCACGTTAAATATAATAGTGTCAGACAGTTTATGCAAACAATTTATGCCTAAAGCTACTTTGCCTGGTTACCGGATTGAAAAGCTTTTTGGCAACTCCACACCACTTTAATCAAACTTACGACCCAAGCTGCGTAGGAGTTTCAGTTTTAACATTATTACAATAACTTATGTTCCCAGTAAAGGGTTCTTGACGTCACCAAAATTATAACCTACAGCTGAAGTTTCCCTTAATTTATTTGCATAGGATACGGTGGTCTTTACATAATAAATCAAAATAAATATAAAACAAATAACATACATACATTTTAAGAACACGAGCAACAAACAAACACAATTAAACAAGATAGCCTGTAACCTTAACTAAAGATGTAGCGTCCTTGCCAAGTGAGCGTAACCATAACTGCTTTTGGTCTATGATGTGATGAATGAAGTAGGATAGCATAATAAAACGGAATATTTAGTATTATACAAGCACTAGCTGGCCCGATACGGCTTTGCACGGATAGACAAATCAAAGTTAAATGTATAGTAACAAAAAATATATTATATCAATGAATATAAATTACACTATGTATTTCCTAATTTTTTTAAACCCTCTCCTAGCAAGCACCCTAAAGGAAGCTACATACCAAATTTCATTCCAATCCGTTCAGTAATTTTTGAGAAATCGTGATCAGT
>JAGFPH010002847.1:9260-34376 GCA_018207615.1 Philaenus spumarius | reverse complement strand
TATTTGAAGTAAATAATAAATTAAATTGTGTATCCAAGAAATAGTCCAAAACAAAATGAATACATTTTCTCGGCTTGGAAATAAAGTATCATTTATTGGTTTTGTTCGTTAGGTTTGTGGGGTTTCCTAATTGGTTCAGTCCTAAGTACTTATGATTAATGAAAATACCTTTTTTCTATCCCTAAAGTTAGCTAGATAACGTCATTAGCGATGATTAACAACATTCTGCATTCAAAATGATAGTACATTATTAATGTTAATGTCGAATAAATCCACAATAAATAAATAAACGTTTTTTCTTGGTGTTTTTACATTTTGCCAGTTAGACTAATAAAGCTTATAGAGCAAATAAACAAAATTACAGTAACAAGGGTCGTAACTACGCAACTTTTACCGATGCGCAATAACTCTACTCCCCGTTGATTGTTGTACATTATTATACAGAAATGTAGGCTTATAGATATAAAGGATATTTTTAAATACTTTTTCTTCAGTTGTAAATTCTGTATACCATGTGCAGGGCTGTGGATATGCAAGTAATTCTTTTTCAGAATTTTATTCAAGTAAAGGGCTTGTTTATAGGATTAATAAATTAATATGAATGTGTGAAACTATATCAGAGTTTTAATGTGTGAAACTATATTAGAGTTTTACGTGATTTTGTAAATCTATATTTTGAATTGGTCAGAACAATATTAACTCATAATTTATAAATTTGTAGAAATGTACACCACATTAATTATAAAGATACATGTTAAAAAGTAAACGCTAAATTAAAGTCAAATAATAGATATATAATAATATACAAAACATAAAACAATTAACCCTAGAACACTAATGTATTTAGCCAAACGTAGTTACTAAACCTTGGTCTGCCAGACTACTGTTTAAAAATGGTAATAAACGAAACTAAAAATATTAAACAAATATTATTACTCTCAATACTTTGAATAAGGCGTCATTATAAACACTTTCAATACGTTTTACAAAATGTTTAGTCTGTGGAATCGTCACAAGAACACTTTGCTTGATACTCCCCACAAATTGCTTTCGAGCATTTCTCACAGAAGAATCGGGTAATTCTTCTCTTTGCTGAATTATAGAATGTGCATATCTTGCGACCCTGTTGTTGTGTTACATCCAATACAACTGTCTTACATTGTTCAGAAACATAGTCCAGTTCTGCACCAGTATCATATGAATAACTTAAATACTAATGTTTAGTCTGCCAGACTACGTGAACCTAAAACTAGCAAAAAAATGCACATACGTTACTTACTTACTTACTCAAATGAAGGTACACCGAGTTTTGGGCCGCTCGGTGGAGAATAAGTAGGGTAAGTAGGAAAATCGATAGTTCACAGTAGTCTGTCAGACTAAACGTTAGTGTTCTAGGGTTAAAGTAGAGCTATGGCTAAATATAAGATAGCATATACTTGATAATGTACAAATAGTAAGCTTAGAATCGATAACTTCAATACATAATTAGCCGAATTTTCGAAGAAAATAAGAGCTATTACACTCGACTCAATTTGAAAATTACTTTATATATATATATATATATATATATCTGTTTTATTCCCGGATCGATAAGTGGTAGTAAATATGCTTCAAAATTGCTGATTTTTTGGTGAAAGGGTCCTAGTAGGATTCTTCAGATATGTTTTTTTTTGTTTTTCGATCGGATTCAAAATGGCGGAGTTATACCGATAAATCGTTTTTGGGTAGGGATTTAAGTATATGGATTTTTCCCACCTTGATAAAATGGTAGTAAATATGCTTCAAAATAGCTGAAATTTTAGTGTAAGGGTCCTTGTAGGATTTCCCAGACACTGATATTTTCATTTTTCGATTTTACACAAAATGGCGGCTTGTTTGATTTAAACCAAAATGGCAAAGTTAGAGCGAGGAAATTGCATTATTACTACCACCCATAAGCCCTTGTGGAGATTTTGAGCTATATCGTTCAAAAGGTAATTAAATTTACTACAATCCTGAGCAAAGGTATTTCAGGTACAGTCCCCGGAACAAGGAACAAAATTGATAGAAAGCTCCCGATAAATGATTTTTTCATTATAAATGTCAGGTTTTTGCGCGATTTCTCCCACTCATAAGCCCGAGTGCAATTTTTGAGGTATATCGTTCGAAAGATAATTAAATTTACTACAATCCTGTGTAAAAGTAATTTAGGTACAGTCCCCGGAACAAGGAACAAAATTAATAGGAATCTCCCGATAAATGATTTTTTCACTATCCATGTCAGGTTTTAGCGCAATTTCTCCCACTCATGAGCCCGTGTGCAATTTTTGAGCTATATCGTTCGAAAGGTAATTAAATTTCCTAAAATACTGTGCAAATGTATTTCAGGTACAGTCCCCGGAACAAGGAACAAAATTGATAGAAAGCTCCCGATAAACGATTTTTCCATTATAAATATCAGGTTATTGCGCGATTTCTCCCACTTATAAGCCCGTGTGCAATTTTTGAGCTATATCGTTCGAAAGGTAATTAAATATACTACAATCCTGTGCAAAAGTAATTCAGGTACAGTCCCCGGAACAAGGAACAAAATTGATAGGAATCTCCCGATAAATGGTTTTTTCATTATTCATGTGAGGTTTTTGCGCAATTTCTCCCACTCATAAGCCCGTGTGCAATTTTTTAGCTGTATCGTTCGAAAGGTAATTTAATTTACTACAATCCTGTGCAAAATTATGTCAGGTTCATTCCCCGGAAAAAGAAACAAAATTGATAGGAAACTCCCGATAAATGATTTTTTTCATTATCAATGTAAGGTAATTAATAAGCAATTTCTCCCACTAATAAACCCCAGTGCAATTTATGAGCTATATCATTCGAAAGCTATATCGTTCAATTAAATTTACTATAATCCTGTACAAAGGTATATTTGGAACAGTTTCCGAAACAAGGAACAAAACTCATAGTAAACTCTCATTATAAAATACTAGTTATTCCCTGATAAGAAAATTCGGCTATAGTAATGCGGCAGTGCTGCTTACGGGTTTTTTTTTTAACGCAATCATCTCAGCAATTAAAAGAAAGGAAATACGAGCGGTAAATTATAAAAACTAATACAATACTGTACAAATTGTGAAAGTGAAATAGTAATATCATAATTTTAAACAAGTATAATATAGTAAGACAAGTATTTGTAAACATTTTGAATTAATTAGTGCAATTGCGATAAATCAATCATCTACCGCGTTCTGATGTGAACGATATAACAAGCTACCGAAGATCATCCAAAGTATGTATTCCTACTGGAAAGCAAAACAAAAAAGAAAAGAACAATGAAATTGAATGAAGTTGGAGACATACAACCATCAAGATGTATGGACCCAAAATACAAACCCCGTTTTTAGAAAAGTGTACAATAAATAATGGAGAGTTCCTAATGTGTAAATGTATAGACTAAATGATACATTTACATATCAAACAATTTGTATAAAATAGTCGTAAAATAACCTGTAATAATTTACGAGTAGAAGACATAAAATATTCAGCTAATTTCCTAATGGCACTTATAACGTTAAAATAAAATAGACATATTGGACATTGTAATAAGATAATTTTATGAAAAATAAGAATAGTTAGAATAAATATCAATTTCGTAAATTAGATGATCTTTACAAGTAGACTATTTATCAAAGCTAGCGAACCAGATCCCGAGATCACAATTCTAATGTTATGAAGATATATGCTACTAAGGTTGTAATACACATTTACTTTTCAATTCTATGTGTCCTTATATCTACTATATTTCTACGCATATCAATTATTATCAGATAATTACAACAATTTAATAAATTTCTATTATAAACTAATGCCATTTAAAATTGTTTAAATACATTAACTTCTATTATAAAGTAACATCTGCATACTTCAAATTATATAAATTCAATAATTTATTATTTTTGTTATGTAATACATTTATACTTGCACTATTAACGAGATTCCTTCGTATTATATTAAATGATCAATAATGTTATATATATTTTGTTAAATATAATAGTAATCAGAAACTTATAATTTAATTATAATATTAACACAATTTATTATATTTTAATAGGATAATATCATCCTTTCCCTCCCAATCCATAAACTGGGTCCGATAACATTAAATGAAATTTCATTGTATTCCTGAAAGATGAAGCTTATTTATAATGAATACATAAAGTGTTATGTAAGTAAATAAAGGGCTTATTACTATTACAGTCATAATAAAATAATTTCAATAACAAAACCTAATACGTTATTGAATCGGCCTAAAAAATAATGTGTTTTTTTTTTAATTTTAAAGTTTAATATGAATATGTGTTAAAATAAATATATATACAATTTTAACTGAGAAGGAAGCGATTGGAAAGACGCAGTAGGTTAAATAAACGGTTAAAGTTTGCATAATTTAAATACCGAACTATAGTTTACATACAGCGATCTACATAATTTAAAAAATGCTAAATTTTCTTCTCAATTAAATGTCACTAATAGATGTGATAAAACTACTAAACATTTTTGCTCATTCAAATTTAAATTTCTACATGCATTTATTTCCTATACATGTATTTTACTTACTTGAGATAACATCATGTGTATTCAATGCAAAAAGTCGCAACACCATTATGCAAATTAAATGAAACAGAATAGAGAGCATGGAAGGAAAACATCTGCACTTGGTACAGCGTTATTTCATCTGAACAAAGGTAGTTTAATCATATAAACCGTTGAAACAGAACACGATTTACTAAAAAAGTTTGCTTTCCTTTAATTTACACATTAAGGCTAAATAAAACCAATATCGCCATTAAATTATTTTAACATTATTGACTATTTATCCTGTTAAGCTCAAGTAAATAATTTTATCAAAATTAGGATTTGTTAATGATTTTATCCTTCTCTTTTATCGCTGATTTTTACGTAAATTTCACAAGCATTTGCTTGTTTTATAACTTTTATAATTCGCTTACCTTCTGTTATGGGATAATTTCTGGCGTATACATTAAATATTTTATTAATTCTAAAATAAATGCACTGAAACTAAGATAATGGCAAACAAAAAAGAGACAAATTCCAAGTAAAAGATTATATTACTGAGAGCGACTCAAAAAAGTAACTTGAAGCTGTGCTACATGTAGATAACGTTTTTTAAAACACATCAAGATTGGGAAGGACATAACCACCACCAACACAATTTGGTTAGTATGGATGATTGCACACACCAAATGGCCCAAATAATTTAAAGTAAGACTACTGGTGGCAGTCACAAATTCAATTACTTTTTAAAGCCAAGAACTGTGAGCTGTCTCTGATATGAAGGTACTAACTCCGAAACAACAACGTGAGATCTTAGAGACGAGTACTGAGTCAGAGACGGCTACTATATTAATTCAGTTATCATCCTCCTTGATCTTCTGCTTTTGGAAATGTTGGGTATAGCCAAGATTGCAGCTAGTTCAAAACCAAAACCTATGATGAAGTGGCAAGATCGATGGATATAGGGACAGTGAGAAGACGGAAGACCAGAGACACCCAAACCGAAGAAAATTTTAAAAAAGGAAATTTTTTTTAAAAATTACCCAATTGCTCCTTATTTCGACAATATTTCTTCAGGATGGCCAATTAGTGATAAGTCAACCGCACTCCCTATAAGGATGGCTCCAAATAGGACGCATAGCTCACTCTTCCTTCAGCTGTGATTAACAGAATGCGGAGGTTGTTGGCGGAGGTGGGACGACATACTCTAACCGAAATATATTTAATTATTAAAACTATTATTTGCAAGATGCTTGGGAAAAGGGGGCTCTAGGAAATAGTGGCAAACTTTGGAGGATTAAACAAAAGAAGAAACACTTTTCAAAATATGAATTCACTTTACCATTGTTAATTAATTACATAAAGTATTTCTGTTGAAATATAGTGGCCTGTATATCTTTTAAACAAATACAGTTTGTATTTAAGAAACTGCGATACTTGTGGCTGTAAAGGAAAAACGTGTTTATTTCTTATTTTTTAATTTAATGTATAAACTCAGCTTTTCAAGAATTAACCAAGCTCATGTGCAGATTCTGGGAAATACGTTTATTGATTACTGCTGACCTAATTAGCTTTATGAGTAGACAAAGTCATTTTAAACTAGTGGACCCAGCAATGCTTCGATATTGCATGATTTAATTTAAAGGGTAGTTATTCCATTTCATTGACTTCAGTACCGGTAATCGAATTGCAAAATGGTTTTTATCCCACTTAAGAATATACTACACAAATTTAGATTTATAGTTTGTAAACATTTATAGATAATACAGAAAACCTTTTGTTTGCTTTTACCTAATCTAAAAAAAGTTATAGTTGTGAGGAATTGTAAAAAACATGATTCTAAATTAGCCCAATTGGATTAAAACATAGTAATCATTTTTAGTTGATTTTTGTTTTTGTTTGCTTTATAATGGTCAATTTAACCCAAAAAATCTGTTTGTTTTGAATAATACAGTAATAAACTGATTATAAAGCTAAGTAAAGTTGCTGTGGTAATGAATGTAAACAAACATGACGTGTTGCTAAGCTTTTTATACGAACAGCTGTTTTTTTAGCGCTATGGCCTTGAATCCATACAAAAGAAGTTGTTTAGTTTTTTATAAATTTGTAACTTTTACGGGAAACTTTTCAAATTTTTCTTTATATAAAACCTAGTTCGGACTATTACTAACATAATAAAACAGAAAGTAGCCAAATTGGTCCAGCCGTTCTCAAGTGATGCGCTTACAAAGAACAGCAATTAATGTTTATTATATATATGGGTTAGACCTACGAATAGATGTTAAACATAAATAATTATAAGAAATAATTCAAAAATAACTATTTGTGCATACCTTTTTAATAAAAGTATCTATTGAAGAATACATTAAAGTGTCTATCAAATAATATAGATGACCTTTTTAAATATTGTTAATGTCCTTACATTGTACTCATTGGAGTATAGTATATTTGCCTTTACACTTTGAGTACTTGAGCAATAACTCAGGTGGGTATACTGAAGTAATGTTTTTGTTCATTACAGCAAAGATAACAAATTAATTGCCCTATCCTATGTGAGTTTGATTCATAAGTTCACACATAGTTCATCATTTAATTCATATAAGATTTAAGCAGGCATAATAAATAAAATTAATTATTTAATTTTGTTGACTATATATGATATCAAATTTTAATTTGATAAAACTACAGTTATTTGAACATAGTGTAAAAAAAAATTATTCAAAATTTACAGTTCTTGAAACATATACTTGAATATTTGTATATTGTACAGGTTTTGTTAAATTTTGTATTAAAAGTGAATAATTCGGTCAGTTTTCCAATCTGTAATGGTTTATTATGTACAATACTTAAATCTTGTTGTTTTTTAAATTTGTTTTGTCATTTTATTAATAAAATGTGTTTAAGTTTTGTGAGAAAACTTGTAGAACAAAAGAGAAAGTTAAAAGAGAAAATGAAACATTCAACAAAGTCTTGCTCATCAACAATGATTATTCAGAGCGCGTTGAGAAACCAACTGAGGTTATACGGATTTGTTGTAGCTATATATTAGTAATAACAGTGTTTTATGGGGACAGATGAAGAAATCTGTAGAATTTTGTATTCAAATAATCAAGTACTGTATTTTGGCTAAGCTAAAGTTTTATGTTACAGGAATAATAAGCTAAAATGTTATCATCTGATAAACATGCATTTACATGAAAAAGTATATACGATAAATGTATAAATACTAAGTTTAGTTAAGAGCGAATAAATAAACTATAAAGGAATAACGATTATATTTATTTGTTATACATTTTGCATGTAACTGAAATAACAATGATGTTGGCATTAATTTACCTTAACAGTTTTATCTTATTTAAATGTTGAAAAACATTGGTAGTACTTACTTCTACCATTTGTAATGTTCGTTAATTGAGGAAACAAGTTCACATTATTTAAAACATTTTAATGTTAAATGCCTGGATATTCTAAAAATACTTACTCTGATTGTCTAAAATAAAATTTGCTTTGTCTTTCGCAGAAGGTTCCTAGCTTAGTGTATGTAGTACAATATACATGAAACGATTTTTTGCCCATTCGAGATATCAACGTAATTTGTCTTAACTATTTATTATCCTCGTTACATGGGGCTAAGGTTCAGAGCTAGTAATTTAAACTTGTTTTATTAAAATCAACAATTTAAATTAAAAAGATTCTTCTTTACATAACCAAAATGAAAAATCTAAAAAAAATCCTTCTAAAAAACTTAAATTTAATGCGTTTTTTAAATTATAACTATCAAGAGAAGCAAGACAATATTTATTTAAACTATTTTTTAGTGTTCTTAAATTTTATCTTTAAATTGTACTCGCTTACCTTTAAATTGTACTCGCTTACCTTTAAATTGAAAACCAAAAGTGTACTTTTTGAAATAGTAGCCATTGGGGAATAGCTTAACTCTACTCATTGGGGAATATAAAATTTGTCTACTTCTTTGAGCTCAAACAGTGTGAAGGCTATATAGTTTCGGAGGTTAGAAATATGAATGAAACACTTACTTAGCAGAGAAGTTAGGGAGAAAGAAAGAAGATAAAATGTTATTAGAAATAACTGCAAATAGTGTTTGCTGTTTTGGATGTAATTGATAAAGTAACAAGGTTTATTTAGTAATAACTTGAGCTAGATTATTTGAAATAATCTATTGGACATTATTGTTTGGACATAAGTAATCCCCCTTAACCAGTAATTCTGTTTACTACACGTGTGTGAAATATCGTTGTTATTTCTCTAAAACAAGTTTGAAAATCCTTCAGGGATTGTTCCAATTTATGTGCGGATTTTACAAATCCCAATCCGAGAGAAAAGACATCCCAAGTGGGGTAAAGGATTTTCTGAGATAAATGCTGTATTTTCATTTCCATTAAAGTAACAAATTAACCATTTGAATTTGTTTTTTGTTACTAAACGAGTAAATATTAATGCTAGGTAAATAAGATAAAATATGTGCATATACTTTTTACTAGTATCATCAAAATGATGGTAATTCATAAAATATTTATAAATCCTCGAACATTACTCGCTGTTAATAACCAAACATATTGATTATACGAATAAAATAATGATTTTGCGTTGTCAATTTGAAATTTGATCACAATTTATTATCCGTTTTAGAAATCAACTTAAAAGCAACGAAAAAATGTATAACCTTTTAGGTAGCTTTGTACCTTTAGTTGAAATTACTATTGAAAAGTCTTAGCTTGTTTATGAAATAAATGGCGATTCGAATTTAAAATATATTTTTAAATGTCAGGTTTTTAAAATGATTCAATTTTTAGGACGTTACCTAGAAGGTTCATGAAAGTAAAATAAACATTTTGTTAATTTAAATATATAATATTACTAGTTATAACCCAAGAGATTTACTGAATTTATTTAGTTCTAAAAAAAAACAACACAGATTGTTATATATTGTTAAATATAATATAGTGTTAAATATATATTATATAATAGTGTTGTTATATTGCTAAATTTTAATAATAAAATACACTGTTTCCTATATAATGTTTCTTCATATAAGCCCACCCTAGTTTCATTATTATACCTGGTTAATTTTTACAACAGATTGCTTAAAGTCAAAATTAAGAGTTGATAAATAATAAAATACAACATTTTACTGCACCTCAACACACGTGTAAAGTAGAAATGACTAACTTTTTCCTCGTATATCATTTGGTTTAACTTTTGAAAGTTATTTTCTATATCATGAAACATTTAATAAAAATAAATATATTTTAATGTCAGAGAGTCAAGTTGTAAAACTTATCAATTTCCCCACTTCCACCTCCCGACCCTCTAAGAAATGTAATTGAACAGTAGTACTTACTATATAAGCTTTTAATTTAAACTATAAAAACAGATATGCATGAAACACTTTTAAATATACGAGAAAATCAATTCATAATTTCACAAGTTTTTTCTGAATATAAATGTATTTTAATAACATACAGTTGGAGGATTTCAATAAAGATAAAAAATTCCAAATATTATGTTTTATGCAAGATAATTACAATTATGTATTACATTGCAAGACAATCATAAAGGTAATGCAGTCAGATGTTATATGTTTTGACTTTTTCAATCATTACATGACTAATTTTTGTTAAAAATACTAAACCCTTATGTGGTGCATGGTTCCCATTACACAATTAGTAAATAATGAATCACCACCATTAATCTCTTGGATAAAAATATGTATATAGACATTGCGGGTTTATCTACCCGTTAATCTATGGATTTTCTTTTATATTAAACAATATTTAATATCAGGTTTAGATTAAATAACGTGAAACATAACTTAAAAACATATTTAATTATTGAGGGTTTTCTAGTTAACATTTTTATTTGCCCTTTTGCAAATAACTTTCTAACTTAAAGTCGCAAATAAAAGGTGTTTTTTACAAATAGTTCATTTTTATATTATAAATTGAATAGGCTACTGGGTGTTATAAATTCTATAAATATAACTATTTTTATAATGTGAAATATAAGTGGGTACAACAGAATGTAAATTTTGTAGTATTGAAGGGCTCAAAGGCTTACATTGTTGTTGAATACCTTAGAATATATCCTACGGAATGCGAGAGTCTGGTCTACATACTGCACATTCCGTCCATAGAAGCGTATATTGCTTACAACCCGTATACAAAGCTCCTACATCACAACACTAAATACGTCAAACACAAATAAATTACATAAACACATTCCTGTAATGTTACTCTTAGAAAATTCAAGCTTCCGTCTCTACTTTAGTTTTCAATTTTAATCTATGTGAGAAGAGTAGGCTAGCTGCTTACATCCTGTTAGAGTTGAAAATACATGGAGACAATGTGCCAGATAAATATTAGATTATAATTTATACTTACCAATAAAATGTAACTAAAAATTGTTACTTCAAATTGCTTTTTCTCGGAAACTAGTCAAGGTACAAAAATGTTTACATATTATGAGAATAACCTGATCCCGATGCATCGTCTAATAAAAAATTTACCGTTACAATAAATTATCAAGGAGAGAACTTTACACTGTTTATCAATGTTAAATTTAAAATTTATGTAACCTAAACATTATTTTAGTTACAGCAAAATTAAAATTTGAGAATAACCGTTCCCTACGTCACGTCGAATAGACCATATACGACCACAAAAGTTTGTCCAGGTAAATTAGTACCGTAAATTAATAATTTTCTTATGAAATATAAATGGTAAATACAAAATTGCTATATCTTGTTAATTATTTAATTAAAGCAAAGAGTAATGATTTTGGGTAAATTTACTGGGTTTGTCTTAAAAATATGAAACTAAATAGCACAAGGTTGTTTATAGTTTGTGTTTACTTCAAATGTAAATTTTTGTTACCTACAAAAATAGGATAAATTATTCTGATTTTAATTATAGGATCCCAGCGAGTACGAGGTTTGGCTTCGATGCGATTAAGGACACGTTTAAAATAATAGTAAAACAAAGGAGAAACACCGATATGTTAATTATATTGTACATGATATCGAGTCTTCTCAAAAAAATTTATATGTCCTATACATTGGTCCTGTATATCCTTATTCTCAATTGTCAACAGATGGTTTTAAATATATTCCTGTCATATAAAGCAAAGGACATGCACATTATTAAAAGATGTAATAAGCATCACATGGACAACACAAAGCTTATTAAAGTAATTAAAACCTTTCGTTTGATGTAATTTTACTAGCTATTATTCATTTTTCAGTTATTGTGTTATCGTAGGAACATCTACATCCAATCAATTTTCATAACCATTTAAACTGTAGAAGTCCGAGTTAAACTTGAACGCCAAGGGTAACAGTCGACTAGAAGAGTTTAATATATTGATAATTACAAAACAACGTATCATATACTAAATTAACGAAACTAAAAATCTCTAAGGAAATCTTGAAGGAAATATATTTTATATGAGTATTGAGACGAGTGAAAGGAGGTTTGCTATAACAGGACACACCAAGAATCAAATACTTATATTACAATTTTACAAAAGTCTGGATCTGCATTCATCTTAAGGGGATGTTCTACTGAAAATACTAAATTGACTAATTTTAACTATATCATCCTGATTTTTGTTTTATTTGCTTATAAGAGCTTAGATAAATATTATACACTGTCAAACTCCAAATATTTTTATATATACACTATATATATATATAGATTTCTCACGTAATCATTTGTTGGTTTTGCTGTTATTTTTAACCAGGGTAGGTTGATCGTTTTCGATCAACATTTATTGTGGCTCTTTCGTGTTCAAGCATCGGATCAACATTTCAAAACCAACAAATAAGGGACCCAATTACAAAAAACTTATACAATTTCTTATACATCCAACTTAGCGTCGTAACTGAGACCACCAATAGTTGATCTGTTTTATACAAGTTATATACAAAATACCGTTATTCAGATGGTTTAGTAAGTTTTAAACCGGCCAGTCTCACTCGCTCGCTTTCCTAACTGCACCCGGCCATCGGACCCGGCCCGGCCTTGCCTACTTACCCTTTTACCTGCTACCTATTCATAGTTGAGGGAGGGTTGTTTATTGTTTACTGCATGGTATATTAAATGGATTATTGGTTTAATATTTTACTTCTACACAATAGACGATATGCAAATTATAGCAAGTTCTTCATTTCTTTACCGATTTTCGTAAAACTCATTTTCCTATTGTTTTTTTGGATGCTGAACAAGAATCTGGCACTAATTTTTACCTAATGTTAAAAATAAAAATAATTACTTGAATAATACGAATTATATATATTTTTTGTAAAGAATAAATCCATTTACACAGTTTTCACGATATCTTCCGAATATCGGAACTTATAAAAATTAAATCGGACTGAGTCAGACTTGTTGTTTTAATAACTTAATACTTTAGTCATTTTATTTCTTTTCAATTTAATTTTAGTGTTTGAAGTCGGAAAACATATCTGTAAAAGCAATTGACAGCATTTGATTAAGCTGTAAAAGCTTTTCTTATAATGTTTTGGATAATACAGATGTATTTAGGTATTTTTTTCAACTAAATTGACAATTTCTAAAACTTTAGAGAAATGTCTCATCTCTAAAACTGTAAAAAAAGAACAAAACAAAAACACGTACAATTTACTTAATCCGTAATATTATTTAAGATAATATGCTGAATTTATGCAATCAAATATAGCGGATGATGTTTCAGGAAATAAATACGCAAATGTTAAGAATGTCTTCAAATAGAAACATGAAATCACAGTAGAAAAAGGTAAAATACATTTTGAAACATAACAGTACTAGCCATTATAATTGTAGACCTAATATTCGTTCATTTTACTGCCTAGAAGTTAAAGAGTTTTCTCCTATTTTATGTTTTAACCCTGACTTTGAAAAGTTAATTACTTTATTGCAGTCATATTTAATGAGACTGCTTTATATTCAAAATAGTACATATTTTGAAGAAGAAAACACAGTAACACTGTAGTATTATTGGAAATAATAAATCGTACAAAGTGTGTGTTAGTAAATAATATTCTCTATACCTTAAAAATACAACTTATCTCTTTCTATCTGTTTTTTTATAAATTTAGAACTAATTATTATATTTTCTTACAGTTTTTTCTAACTTGTAGAGTTAGGAAAGGTTTAGCCTAATTTTGATCAAATAAGTTGAATACTTCCCAAATTTTAACAATGTATCATGGGAACATATCAACATGGGTCAGAAATAAATGTTCTAATTTCAGCATGCTATTAACGTTTTTCCGTAATTTATTTTAAAAAATCTGTAGAACCTTAATTTATGTTAGTAGAATTTTTTATATATTATATTTAGATCTGAAGTATTTTTAGGACTTGCTCTTTAGTTCTCAAGTTATTACCACTGTTGTTTTCCAGTATGTTACACATTTAATCTAAAAACAGAATCATTGAAGTTGGAGTTTGGCATTACGAGATGGTATCAAAACGTGAATGTGAGCAACTGTAAAGACTGGTCAAGCTGAAAGAGCTTTGTATTTTCAAGCTGTAGCCTCGGGTTCGTTCAAGTTCAAATTCGATTTTGTATACTCATATCTAATACAAATTAGACATACTTTTGTAAAGCATTTTATCTTTTTGTGCGTTAATGAACATTAATAGTTAGAAACTATACTAGGAGTTTGATTTGAGCAAAGTAGAAAACAAATTATCAGATATAAAATACGTACCTAAACTTACTTTAAAATACTTTTACTTTTTAAGATGTCAACAAATCATTATACTTTAGAATAACCTTCATTTTAAAACACTTTTTTTTGGTAAATTAATAAATTCAAATAAGATCCAACGTCTAAAAATGATTTAAAATTATTTCATAAATGTTTCAAATTGGGACAAATTGTTATTTGTGGTACCATTTATAATTAGATTTCAATAAAAAAAAGCTTTCAAGTTTTGTAAAATTCCTTATAGGCCATTCGGTAGGGGTAAATTTAGACCAAAAGTTCCAGTAATTTATAATACGGCTGATTTTTTTTTATAAGTACATTATTAAAGTATGTAGATTAACATAAAAAAGTTTACCAGTCTATCGATTTCCCAAAGTCGAAAAAAATCGATTATCATTTATTGTTCGATTATCCTTAATATTTCGAGCTGGGATAAAGATAGAGAAAAATAAAAAATACCACCGTATAGGGGAGGTATTTTTCAACAAAAAAGGTCATATGTATTTATTTCGACCGAGCAATGATTTGTCTGGAAAAATTCTATAATGCAAGTATGTATTTTGCAGCAGGGGAAATCACTAAAATGGGACATCTTATTCATATATGAAGCGTTGGCTCATTCTAAATTGGCAGAATTTTAATATATCAAATTGAAACTCGACGTAGGATTTAAAATATATATTTTAAACATTTATGCTGAGTCTCAGCTTGTTATCTTGAAAACGTGTGTAATTTTTAACGTATACCAAAATACTACCATCTCTATAGTCGTGATTTCTATTTGAATCTGAAACAAAATTTTGCAATCGATAAGGACTAACCTCAAGCTGTTCGATCCATGTCTCAGATAAAACAATACGATGAAGCAGGTTGGCAACCAGGTTACAAATTTATAAAAATTTTTCCTAACTTTGTAACATGGTTTCATCCACATACAAAATAAGGTAGATAAAATGTAATTGAAGCTTACATAATAATGTGATAATAAAAGCAATTTTAAAATGTGTGAACTATTTCAAAAAGTTATTAATTAGAATTTCTGCATGGACAGTTTAATTCAAATAACTAAATGTGCCGAAATAAATTTCTGGTTTTCTTTTCGTTCTTAAATAATTTTTTTATAACTTTGAAATTAAAAGATTTGTTACATTACAGATATCCTGAAACTGACACATGCTCAATTTACAATAAGATGAAACTTGAATTAACTAACACGTAAAATTGCTTCTAGGAGTCTCTAGAATTGAACAAACACAAAATTATTTTAGCACAGAATAGCACCAAAATTATCGTCAAATCATGTTGCAACAAATTTACTTTATTGATTTACTAAAAATACTAAACCCAATTCCAACTAAATCGTTTACAGTAAAAATTTAAATGTAAACGTTTACGTATGTCCTCAATTAATTATACCTTCATGATTTCAACTTTAAAAAATCCAAATTATTTCATTAGAATATGTCTAGATAACGAAACAATGTTGTTAGAGTGAACGTACTCTACGTTATGGTCGAGGCCGTCGAGGGGCTGCCACAAGGGTAATAAGGGTCAGAAATATTTCTATTGTTAAATTCATTTCTTAAGACACCTTACTCATCCGACAAACGGGAGTTTTTAACATTTCTACAAAATGGTTTGGTAATTTTACATTTAAGTAGGTTCTTATGTTATGTTTAAAATATACTTGCAAAGGAAACGTAAGAACCTTATAAATACAACTTCATTTTGATGTAGTTGGTTTAAAAAGAATTTGCAAGACTTGGTTCCACGAATGTGATCCTAAGTCCAAAGAAAATAGTTTGATTCTTTCGATTTTAAAGTAAAAAATTTGTGATGCATTGATTGTAGAAAACGTCTACGTGCAGAAGAAGTGTTTATAGTTTAATATTTCTTCCAAAACCTACTGCAAAATAGGTTTAACTTCTTACAAGTGTTCAACAGAACGTAGACCTAATAGTTTTGTCCGTCATATTTTGTTGTTATAATACAATTATTTATTTATTTTATAATTTATTTTGTAGTTATGTTTTTGTTATTGAATATCACATTGGAAACGACCTGACACGTCCAATGGTAGCACTCAGTAATGGTCCAATGGTAGTAATTTGGGTTCAGGGAGCACCAAAACAAATTATTCTACTAACAATATTTTTGGGTTCAAGGAGCACCAAAACAGATAATTCCTCTAAAAAATTTTTTGGGGTTCAGGGAACACCAAAACAGATAATTCCACTAAAAATTCAAATTCGAAACTTTGGACGAAAACAATACTTTCGCCATATACTACGTATAGGGGAGAGAAAGTAATATGTAAACATTACAAATATTTTTGGGTTCAGGGAGCACCAAAACAGATAATTCCACTAAAAATATTTTTGGGTTCAGGGAGATACCAAACAGATAATTCTAATAATAATTCAAATTCGAAAATTTGGACGAAAACAATACTTTCTCCATATACTACGTATTAGAGGGAGGGGGGGAGAAAGTAAATATCCAAGAGAAATATTTTTTAAATTATATCCCAGTGCCCAGTAAAAAGGCATAGTTTGGTGATGGGGTTATTTTCAAAAAAAATGTTTACTGTAAACGTAGGTTAAGTGTTACTTAATTTCAAAGGTTTAAAAAAGTTAAATATAACAACAAATTTATTTTGTTGATCACATTGAAGTGGGTGATCCTTAATGATTTTCATATATAATGAATGTTTGTAAATTATAAAATATACAAATAATTTAAAGAAATTTTAAGAATAAACAGTTTAAAAAAAAAATTGACTACTTGAAATACATGAATAAGCTTATTGAACATCAGTTCAGTGTTGGTACAGCAATCATCTTCTTACTATAATATTTCAATTAAAATCTGATTTAATACTTTGAATCAATTAATTATGTATATTTTAACTTTATTGTTTGTTGTCGTGCGAGGCACACTGAAGTTTCCCCTAGTATTTTAAAATGATTTGCAAAAGCTTATAAGAACACAAATTAAGGTACGTTTACTCGTTTGTCTTCAGTTTAGTGTATCGCTTGGCCTTTGAACTAAAATGCAAATTTCAATCAAAATGTAGCTATTTAACCATTGTATAAACTACCTACAAATTTCTGGTGAACTTTTTAAAGTTCATATATTTTTGTTTTATGATATAGAATTATCAACAATGACTCCACAGCAGAAGAGAAAAAAACTTGAATAATAACAGACCGTATAAGTCTAGTGCTACACAAAATGCATTAATAATAACTATCCATTTGTAAGGAATTGTTAAAAGTAGTGGTTTAGTTTCGTAATTTGTTTTTTATCAACAGTTCTATAATCTGTATGAAGTAACCCGTCTCCTGACCCTCGGTCTAACTGAGACAGGCCCGGGTAACTCACCAGTGTCGTGCCATCTCGTCCAAGTGCCATCTCATCCAAGTGCCATCTCGTCCAAATTCCACGAACGTAGGGCGGGTTTAATTCTCTACCTGCCAACTAGTGCCATCTCGTCCAAAAACCTATGCTATTGTTTACTTGACAGGTCTACATAAACTAATGGAACGTTTAATTCTTTTTATTAAGGGTCTTCTACACCTTGCGTAAAACAGCAAGGTATTTGTTTACTTTAGCTTGTCAATCAAAACTACTATAAATACACAAACCTTAACTTTTTCTTTATAAATATAGTATTTATACACTTCGTAGAAACAAGCAGTTTAGCCAACTCAACTACAAAGTTGTACATACGTTTTTAAAGTACAAACATACTGTTATCGGCCAGGTTAAGTAAAAAGCAAACATACGGTGACTAAATACTATAGCTTAGAACCTTTTAGGTTTTTTTTTAATTTTTATTATATAAAGTCAAGTGATAATAACGAAATATAATCATACTGTTATCGGCCAGATTAAGTAAAAACAAACATACTGTGACTACATACTATAGGTTCGAACCTTTTAGGTTTTTTTTAAAATTTTAATTATATAATGTGATTTACACTCGTACGATTTACACACCGCCACACAATTTCTCCGCACTTCTTTTCACTTTTCTTCGTATACCGGAAACCGTTATATAAAAGACTAGATTGGCCTCTTATGGTGGTCGAAAACTCCATATTCATACAGATATTTAAACCTCCCGGTCAAGCATACAAACGAGGTTTAACTTAGCAGTGTCCACATGTAAACAAAGGGGTGGGAGAGGGGTGAGGGTGCTAGGCGAGGGCGCACAACCAAAGGCTACCTACGTTGCGTTCCTCAACCCTTGTCAAGTTTTCAAGTGGACGAGATGGCACTAATTAGTGTGTTTATTCAACTGTAAAACTGAGCTGGACGAGATGGCACTCTTTTCTACGAAATTGGATGTTGGACGAGATAGCACTTGGACGAGATGGCACTACATCAACTCACCGACGCCCGCAGCTGTTTTCCTAATTAGCCACCTTTTAGCTTCCCCACTAGCTTAAGTAACTTTTTTACCCGAATCATAATTTCCGAGATTTTTTCAAAAATTTGAGAAGTACATAAAAATAAGATCAACGATACTAAACAAGGGCAAATTTGACAAAAAACAAACAATATTCAGGTAATAAGAAATATAGATAGTCTGTTTAAAGCTTGTAACTATAAAGTTGGTTTTATGTAACAATATGATAATGAAACTACATTATATATTACAAAAATAATAAATATTAACTATATACATTAACTACTGTACTACAAACGTAGAGGCATAATATAAATAATATTTTACAAACTATTATAAGAATATTCCAGAGTTATCTATGTCCAGAGTTAAAGTGAGTTTTTTGTAAAAAACAAAATGGCGGATTACGGCTAAACTAAGCAGAAATCGAGAAAATTTTCGACTTATTTTTGCATGTAGAATCTGAATCTGCATAGCCCACTACACTTTACTGAATCATCCTGTATAGATCCAAACACTTTTGGAACTAGCCCAAAAGGAATGGCTATTATGCCTATAAGTTTGTATTACAGTAGTTAATGTATATAGTTAATATTTATTATTTTTGTAATAATATATAATGTAATTTCATTGTCATATTGTTACAGAAAACCAACTTTATTATTACAAGCTTTAAACAGACTATCTATATTTCTTATTAGCTGAATATTGTTTGTTTTTTATCAAATTTGCCCTTGTTTAGTATCGTTGATCTTATTTTTTTCGGTACTTCTCAAATTTTTGATAAAATTTCGGTAATTATGATTCGGGTAAAAAGTTATTTAAGCTAGTGGGGAAGCTAAAAGGTGACTAATTATTAGAAAAACCGCTGCGGGTGTCGTATATTGCCGGTGAATGGCGAAGGCCTGTCCCAGGTAGACAGAGGGTCAGGAGACGGGTTACTTCATACAGACTATAGTTTCACTTTACAACTAATACAACTTTTAAGATATTAGATATCTGTTAAGATATTTTGGATTTAATAAAAAATAAATATAGTTTAAAAGAACTAAAAAACACGCTTTTAGAGCATATCAAACTAAAAAGTTAAAAATAATTTTTCAAATAAGCTTAAAACAATAATAAACGATAAATACTAGCATTATTGTAAAAAAAACGGTGGGCGCTTTTTTCACGAGAAATATGGACAAAGCGCCCCACGCTTTTTTTTTACAATAATGCTAGTATTTATCGTTTATTATTGTTTTAAGCTTATTTGAAAAATTATTTTTAACTTTTTAGTTTGATATGCTCTAAAAGCGTGTTTTTTAGTTTTTTTTAAACTATATTTATTTTTCACTTTTTAGTTCGATTAATTATTGAAAAAAAATTTGGCCGTGGACGGGATTAGAACCCACGATCGGGGATTGACGTCAGCGACGACCCGCGCCTTAGACCGCTCGGCCAACGATTGAACTTACGTAAGAGATATAATAACAGTAATTAGCCACTGGCTTTTAGTCCAAAGGAGAGTTATTACTTACAAACAAACATACATACATGCATACATACAAGTGAAGCTAATATAAGCGTGTTAATATTCCTGTTTAGACAGTGTGTATAATGGGCACTATCCTTAGTATTTGCTATATCTAAACAATAAATAAATAAATAATAAATCTAAACATAAAATATTATTTCATATTTCAGAGTTCTAAAAGGCATATTTTGGTAGAGGATGCAAGTTTGAAGAAATTTTTAATTCAAACGTAGGTATCATAATTTTATACCTATGTTTACTAGTATCGTTTAAAAATGTTCTAATATATTTTTTGTTCCCGTTTCAAGTTGGTGACAATAAACGGTTTGCGTATTTTTATTTACTCTTAATTAACCATTGTACTCAAAAGTCACAATTTTAACAAACATTGATTATGGTATATGATTTCAATCAATAACCAATTTGGTGAATTTTCCAAAGTTAAATGAAGAATTAAAAAACACTTTCCTTAGTTTATTTAGGTAAAAAATTGTGGGGTTTCCGTGTGTGTCTAAACTGATTCGTTTGCGCTTTGTACGGACTGCTCGGGTGACCTAAACGAAACAACTTTTTTATAAACGTATTACTAAGGTTCAAAATAGTCACCATTTGTCTTCCAAGACTATTAAAAGTAAGAAACTAAACGCTGGTATTCTAATTACCAAAAATAAGTACAGTATTCTTTACTTATATTCCTTTGTACATCCCTAACCTCACAAAACTTGGACTATGACGATTACATTCCAAACAGCAGATAACTTCAATTACAATCTATTTAACGAAGATTACATTAAATCTAGTTGACTGCAGTGGATTTAGCAATATGGTTGTTGTGAAAACACGTAGCCATAATTTGTATAATATTTACTATCAAATAAACACTTCATGCTAAATAAACTCACCAGCTTTTATTTTGTTTTGAATTATTTTGTTTTGAGTTGCTTGTGATAAATAGTAGGATTACTACTTTTTCCTGTTTCAATATTTTCTAAAAAGAGGATTGTTCATAACTTTTCTCTATAATTTAAATGCTATGTGCTGATTATTTCAATTGAAATTAATTGATTATGAGTTTTATAAATAATTTTAAAGAGCAGTTAAATATTTCTTTAGAGCATATCGAATTCACCTAAAGTGGATTAATACTACTAAAACAAATAGTTTATACGTTCACTTATAATAACAAGTTTAAGTTCCTGGGAGGGGGGACTTTTAGTGTGCTTATAGGAAGCCTCAATTGGCATTATAGTGAAGAAAATTTGTTAGAATTCAATTTTTTGTTATTTCTTCTTTGACGACAACATTGAGACAGAGCGGGGCTACTGCATTAATGCATATTTTCTATAATTTTAATCACTGACCTAATTTAGTTATAAGAAGAACAGCTGTTTTCAACATTTCAGTCAGCACATAATTTTTTAGAAAATAAAGCAGATTTGAATAATATCTTATATTAATGCTTAATTTTGATATTCTTCGATTTAGTTTTAGATATAAGTATATATAGATAAGTCTTGTAGTTGTTTCACTTAAAAACATAAATTTCAACGAATTTATTGAATGCAGTAAATTTGTAATACATTACATTTTAAAATGGCGTGTTTTTATAAATACTCACAGAGACTTAAAATAACAACGAATAGTATTAAGACAACCTGTAAATTAAAATAGGCTTTGGGAAAGATATTTTTTGTTAATATTAGTAACATCGTTGAGTTTGGGGAATATTTATATTAGGCGAATAACAAACGACATACAGACTCGTTCGTTTTTGTTTTGAAATGGGAAATGTTTAACAAATTATGTAGTGGTTTGAAGGCCTGAATTAGGCTTTAGTAAAGAAGAAACAATAATAAATCAACTTAAAGAGGATAATAAACAAATTTACTAATTTTAAAAGTACAACAAACTGAGTAGGCCTAACTTACTTCAGTAAACATTTTATTTTAAAATTGTCATATAATGATCTTGCACCACATTATGTATTGCATTACTATAAAAAATAAAATAAGGATCATTGTTTGTGAGTCGGTGCCTGGTCACAGTGGTTTTTCTCATTCTAATATATTTAGTTTTTAGTTTTCTAGACACATCAGTGCTAGTATTCTAGTTCTGTGTTCCTCTTTATTTTCTTGGAATACAGTGAGTTAAACAAATAATAATAAAGAGGAACCCAAAACATGGCAAATGTCTAAACAACTTTTGTTTTAAAATATTGTCAATCCATTATTAGAAACTAATTATAAAACCAGAATCAGTTTAGCTTGGTTTCTATTGAAACTTCAGTATTTTGCACCAAAAATGAATCTAAGAGAAATATTTGTTTTCAAATTCCAATGGCCATAAAAGTATATTTTGGACGAGGTTGTGATTGTTAAAGAAATATTTACTGCAGTTCGGTGTTACATAATTATAAAGGTCTTTTAAAAGTCAATATTTTAAAAGTTAGAATTTTTTTGGTTTTGTTTTAAGTTGGCGGCCGTAAACAAATTTAGTATTTGGTTTTTGTATTGTTGTTTTACTCAGAACTGACAATTTTACCAAACTTTGCTTATAATATATAAATATATTGCTTTTTAACAAAATTCATTCGGGCACTTTGCTTATGTGTGTAAAATTGCGTTTTACATTTATAAATATTTGCTGAGATTTTTAAAATAACTTGTAAGTAAAATAGCTTTAATAAAACCAGTAAATTAGAATAGGCTCTTGAAAAGATATTTTTGTAATCTAGTAATTAACATAGTTGAGTTTGGAGAATATTTATAGTAGGGAATTGTAATCTACATATTATCATTCATGGGTATCGATGGTTTAGGGGCAAAATAAGTAATGTTTAAGACAACGTTTTTTCAAATTGTTATTACAGTCAATCCTTTGTTATACACCTTTGAAGAACAACTATTTTGATGAAATCAAAAAGGTTTAAAAAATATTTTTAATAAGTTCTCATACAACAAACATATTCAAATCCGAGTTCAAATAAACTTTTTGGTTATTTATGAAAGAGGGAAGCTATAAATAAGTATCATAGAAAAGTAAGAACCTTAAGTAAAATTATAGGACATGTTTAAATATTGTTTAATAGATGAAACATTTCCACAGCATCGTCTTTAGTAAATGTCGGCGAATTCTTTTCATTATATTTAGGTTTTATTGCCCTTGTAAAACTAACAAAGGTCACCCTTAGGTCTAGTTCCATAACAGGTCAGTCAAATTTGGTACCGTATATAAGAATGAAGAAAGAAGCTTCAGCACATTTCACTAATGTTGTTAAGTTTATAATCTGTATACTTCAGGTTGGCATTCGGGACTACCTGAGGCTACCCTTATAAACCCTGGCCGCCTCCGTCAGGGCTGCAGCTATCTTGTATTTGTCCTACTTACTGCGTAACTGCACAGGGTCCCTTAGCGGCTTCACTTCGGAACGAAATAATAAAATTGTAGAGACTGATTAAATATATAGTATGGACAAACTTCCTTTCGTTTGAATATAGTCGATCAAGTCTTTGTACATTTTGTTTTGTCTGTTATCACATTTTTATATTTGCATGGGGAATTTGTTTACAAACATTTGATTACTAAAATTATTTGTAAGTTTGGAATAAGCTTTAGAAGAAATAAATATGCAGCAATTAAAATCATATGTTCACACATGTAAGTTAATTATTTTATAAGTTCAGAGCAAGCTGTAAAATTAAAATGTATTGCGTTCAGACTAAACTAGTGTTAGTGTTAGTAGTGGGGGGTGGATGGCATGCTTATTATGAACATGGTTCTGAATTTAAATTAACATCAAGGCGTTAACTGTTAAAGTCAAAAATATGGTGATAACGCTTTTAAAAATTAGTTTTTGTGGGAAAATACGTTTTTTTTGAACTGGGAAATGTTTCACAAACATTTTAATGATGAAGTGTTTTGTAGATCTGAATTAAACTTTAGTAAAAAAGAAACAAAAATCCGAAAATTTAAAGAGGATAATATACTAATTTACTTATTTTAAAAGTACATACAACAAACTGGGTACTTCAGTAAAAATTATACACCCTATTTCAAAATTTGAATATAATGATATTTATATGTGTTATGATATTTAAACACATTTTAAGTGTTACATAATTTCAAAGGTTTAAAAAAGTTAAATATAAAAACTAATTTATTTTGTTTGTAAATTCTAAAATTTACAAATAATTTAAAAAATTTTAAGCATAAAATAGTTTAAAAAAAGCTATTTGACTTTTAAAAATGTATGGATCAGCTCAATGAACATCAGTTCAATGATATACATTAATTATCTGTTTAATATTATATTTCAATTAACAGCTGATTGTATACTTTGAATCAATCAATTATGTATATTTTTTATGTATTGGTTATATTTGAGATCAAGAGAACTCCTTTAAACTTCCTTAAGATTCTTTTTATTTCATTTACCTAATAATTTGATTCAGATATTTAATATTAATTACCATCTTTTTAGGCTAACCTATAAGTTTATTACAAGAGATTTATAAAATACGTGTTTGGAAGTTGTAAGAGGGTTAGCGTGCGAAGCAAACTGAATTTTTCCTAGTGTATTCAATGGTTACGAAAGCTTATACAGGCCATAATTAAAATATGTTTACTCTGTACTAAAATGAAAGTTTTAAATTAAATATGCTTGATATATATAAATAAACCCATTGAAAAAACTACCTAAACATTGCTTACTTTTTAAACTAAAATATTGTTTGCTTTATCATGTAGTATGCTAACAAATGAAACACACTATGACAACTTATGACAAGTAAAATTTTAATCATATAGTTATTACAGATTTGTAGAGTGGTCAAGCATTGTTATACTCCTTTCAAGAACAACTATTTTGACGAAATCTAATAAGTATTTAACAGATTT
>JAGFPH010002846.1:155833-175493 GCA_018207615.1 Philaenus spumarius | reverse complement strand
CAAAATAATAAATAAATTAAAATAAACTAAATAAATAAATTCAAGTAAATTCTGGGGAAATTGAATAAAGTAAACTCGTTTAGTAAATTTCATTACTCACAATGGCAAATCGAAATATGTAAATAAGATAATCATTAATATACAAATTTTAATTAATAAATTAATTAATCACTTTGCTACTTTTCAATATATGTAATTATAAGTTAAAGATTAATAAATTTCATTGTGTTTTTGAAAATAATAATTTGTCGTTTCAAAGTTAATGGATTTATGTTAATGAATAAATCGTTTTGTGTTTTCAATAGAAAAATTTTGAATATATAATTTACAAATCCAATCAAATTAATCCTAAAACCATTCAGTGCTCTAGTGTAATTAAGTCAGCAGGTGAGTTATTCACGGATCACTACAAATTTAACTCCAAAGGGAACGATCCCGAAAAAGAGTCTAGAATTGAGCTAGTGTACTACACAAAAGACAAAAAAGGTCTAACTAATTTAAATTTAAAAACTTAAGAATAGGAAACAAAAAGTTTTCCTTTTCTTGCCCTCGCCAAACCTCTCAAATTGTTCTAACGGGGTAGTACAACGGAACAACGTCAAATAAGGCCTGAAAACACTTGGGTGTTATTTGATGAGGGAAAGTGTTAAAGTTAACAACAAAAGGTTGTGGTTATTGAAAAAATTAAAAGGGTAGGGAGGTTTGCGCGTGGCAAGATGTAGAATGAAATAAAGTGTTATAATAATAATATATTTATTTTTACTCGCTTTTGTACAATACACTCGCTGACGTACACTCGCTTTTACAGGAGTTGATTCCTGTGTGTAGTGTTTACTTTGTCCAAAGAAAAGCGGTAGACTTGTAAATTTAATGTTTAAGTTATTTAAGAGACTGCTTCTGCTATAATTACAATTTAAATCGCAACTTGAACTAAATCAGGGTTAGGACGTACAATATCTTCCCACTGAAGTGTTAACCCTGATAATGTGTTTACTAAGTAAAGCTTACCTAGCTTCGAGTGTTGTGTAAACATTGGATTTCCCAACGTTACTGCAATTTGTACTTAAACCTTGACTGTGCTCCTGTTGTATAGTTTGTACATTGAAAATCAGTTTAGTATATGATACCAGTTAATAGTTTCTTTCTTGTCTTTTATTTAGACTAGTTACTAGACTAGTACAACTTACTTTTGAAATACACTTCAATTTATAAAACCAATCTACTAAACTTGACTTTAACTTAGCTGGAACCTTGATGAATCATATTTCTGAGAGTTACTAGTCCAGTAAAAATAGACTAAAATAGGTCAAAAGATAGTAACCCGGTGCAGACTAACCGATTTTTATGATTGTTTTGTTGATTTGTTCGTCTTGGCACGTAAATATTATAATATAAACTAGTAAACCCCGTGAAAAATCACATTCAGATTAATTAGATACACATCAGAAATACATAATAAAAAATAATAAAAAAAAACACTATTTAAAAACAACAGAGTTTATCTAGTCCTACCTATGCTGAATTGGATTTTTAACTCGGTAATTGTGTACAACTATAAGGATTATAAAACTGTAGGCTAGATGTTAAAATTGTATACTTATATACATTATTATATATCTAAATAAATATAAAAATATTAACTTTTGATTAATTTCTAATTTCATATTGAAAGATCAAATGATTTAGAAGTTATTAGTATTATATTGAAGAAATTAATAATCGAATATGATTATATGTTATATGAAGATGTACGAATGTTTCCGAAGCTAAACGAATGGGTACCTTCTTTATTAAACTTGTATACATGAATATATTGATAGTAACAAGTTGTATTCCAATTCATTTTTTAACCTCAAAGCAAATCATATAACGTATTAAAGCCTATATTAGTTCTTTAACTCATATTAAGAAAATCAACTTCATAAGACATTCTTGATTGATTAATTGATTAAAGTTATAAACATAACACCAAAGTATAATCTATTCTAGGTTTTGTTTAAGCAGATGATGTGTGAAATCAGCTGTTCTATTATACAAGAAATTATAACGATTGAAGTTGTAACATAACCTCTAAGTATAATCTTTGCTGGGTTTGTTTAAGTATTAGAGATGATGGTTGAAATCAGCTGTTATATTATAAGTTACTCATGTACGTACGTACGGATGTACACTCGCTTTTATAGGAGTTCAGATTTAGCGTCCAACATAAGTCATATTATTATTTTATATGCTGACGATATAACTACAGTTGTTGACCTAGCTGACTTGATTGAAACGACTATGAACGAACTTTCTGGTTGGTTTGCTGCAAAATGGTAAAAAAAACTCAAATTGTCAAATTTCAATCTTGACAGAGTAGACAGCCAATTGAAATTAAGGTCAGTTTTGAAGGTGTAGAGTATAATTCAATTCAGAATGAAAAAAACAACAAATCATATTGGATAACCTACTCATATAGTACATTCGATTACTTTTTATCAATACATTTTACCAGAGAGAGTATAGTTTAATAGGAAGAATAGATTGGTTCCTACAGGGTGGGTGAAAAGTCTGAGAATGGCTTAATATTTCGTATATAAGGAAAATTTGGAAGTAGATGTGATTGTGAAACCTAGTCTTATTAAAAATAATATCGCCATGTTGGTTAACTTCTTACCAATCAAATTAATATTTTATTTATTTTTTTTATTAATTTACCAACCTTCAAATTGTCCTGTTAATTTCCCCTCTACTGCTGCTGCGTCTTACTAGTTTCGACACATACCTATGTCATTGTCGAGGACGAACATTTCAGACGATGCAAGTCGAGACGACCCGCAAGTACTTGTGTGGAAAGCTATGTCCCATTTTAATTATTTAACCACCCTTTAATGGTGAATATTACATGTTTATACTTTATGTGTTGTATAGTGTTTTGTGTCATGTGATCATCGTCTGAAATGTTCGTCTTCGACAATGACAGAGGCATGTGTCGAAACTAGTTAGACCCAGCAGCAGTAGAGGGGAAATTAACAGGACCATTTGAAGGTTGGTAAATTAATTAAAAAATGTTACAATAATGGTCCAGGAAGTACGAGTCATAATGAATAACAAATGAATTAAATCACACATTTACACAACGTTAGATAGGTCGTAGAATCGATCAGTCGCCAATCGATTATTTCTTTTGAGGGTTCATGAAATACAATGTATACAAAACGAAACCAACAACAATTTTACTATTGAGAATCTGAAAGGATGTATAATTAACGAAGTGGCTAACAGAATTCGAAATGATTCAACATCTGCTCGACTGTTATTATGTAGGTCTAAAATTAGCGCATTGTAAAACAGTTTGAACATTTATTGTTACCATTTTCTCATAAGGTTTATTTGCAAACATTTATTGTACCATAATCTAGTTTGGTATTGCTATTTTCATGTGTATTGCACATTGAATTTTTATAGGTAGGGATTTTTAATGCACTTTATGAATACATTATGATTTGATTGTTTGACAAATTGGGTTACAATTTGATACTTTAAAGATAAGTACTTGCCGACTGAATGATTCGCTCATAATTGTTTAACAACTTTACAAAGTTTTAATGTACATTATTAAATCTATCATGTGTGTTGTGCATACATGTTTGTGATTTTAAAGGACGGACTGAGAAGCCAAGGGGTATAAGTGAAGTAAAGTTAGTTTTGAGAAAACTCAGTTTAAAGTTCTACTGTTATAATCAAATCTAGGTGAAACCATGATCACTAAAGCTAGTATATTTTTAATTGCTAGGTTCTAGACTAACATAATGTAATGATACAAAATTCGAATATACAAAGTAAACAGTAGTCACATCATTTCAGGGATCATTTCATAAACCACCAATCCCTGATAGCACCAATATAAATACACATACCCCATCAACTTCATATCCCATTCCATACCTTAATATAAAATCATTCATAATAATTGTAAAATCATATAGGCTTAAGATTTAGGCCAATCCAAATGGAAAAGAGAAGAGGAAGCATTGGTTGAGGGGAGAGGAAGAAGAAAGGGGCAGGGGGAAGAAAAAAAAATGGTTAGGTGGGAAGCAGAGTCAAGTTTACTGTTCTGAATTGAGAATAAACCATTTCATTACCATCCACCTGCAAGTACACAATATCCAGTAATGTATTATAATAATTGAATCAACACACTGGTAATTATTGATATTTTACATTTCGTTATTATTATGAACCTTCATTCAATTTGGTGAGTGCAACTTTGAATAATTCTGGCATCGCTTCACATGTATTACCTTCAAGCACCATTTCACATTGAAAATCTCCAAATAGTCAACTGACCAAATATCCATCCACCTCCTCAATCTTAAGATATAAATTCAACCAAAGACAAGCTTTTAAATTTAATATAACCTTTTAGTTTAAGTCCAAATTGTAATCATCCATCAATTCAACCTTTAATCATCCCATAATAATCATTCACTTTCATTAGGCCTAAGTTTATAAATAATCATCAATTTTAATGTTAATATTGTTTTAGTATTTAAGAATCGAACATTATGAATTGTTAATGACTTTTTTGAAGAATCAATTGTATTTTGTTATAACAGTTTAAGCTAGCCGGTAACCAAAACATTAACCCCGAGATTAAAAAAAAAACTAATGTAACTACAGTAACCTAATTTGTATGTTATAAGCCAATAAACCCTTTATTCTGTAAAACACATTCATTGTCGTGTCTCTGTTTATTTTATAGTCGACGGTGAACGTGATAGGAAGGGTATACTATAATAATAATGAAGATTAATTTGATTTTCATCCTCTTATTATTTGTTATCAGCCAATATTTGTTAAAAGTTGTCACTTTTACCCCCGTATTGGGAGTATTTTCAACACACAATGCATTCCGTGCTTCCCACGCCAACCCTCTTACTGGGTTTATTTTTGATACAAAGTGAATTGCGTGCTTCGCTCGCCAACCCGCATATTGGGAGTGTTTTCAATGCACAATGCAATGCGTGGTTCGCACGCCAACCTCCATCTGAGGAGGATTTTCAATACACAGAGAATTGCGTGCTTCGCACGCCAATTTTAAGCCTATGTGCGTCCGCTTTAAAATATTAGTGATTATTACGTAGAAAGGTTAAAAAATAAAGAAATGTGTACTCATTTATTTAGGCAATAAATATAAAAAATAAAAGGTTAGCTCCTAGCATAGGAAATACGAAATTTGCGTAGTAGTGAACGTGTTAACATGAATTAGAAGTTATGGAATAAAACATAGGTTGCAAGTAAATTACCTATGTAAAGTAAAGCGATTTGCATCACATGTATCCCTTGGCTTCTAAGCTAAACAGCTGAAGAGTTCTACGAAGTAGTTTTTTTATAGCCACTAGATCTCAGCACATGATGGACTTACAGTTTTCCTTGGCCACAAACATTTTAAAGTGTTGAAGAGCCAGTTTCTGCACTTAAGGGTCAGCTCTAGCTGTCGGCCATGTTTGCTGACACTCCATAACACCAATGTTAAATTAAAATCCAAATTTATTCTTTATTTTTGATCGGAAAATTATAAACGATATTTCATTTTAAAGCTAAGGTCAATATGCATGCAAATGGCGTTTTCAAAACTATAAAAAATAATTTGTTTAATATTTATTAACAATTAAAAACATAGATTTTTAATATTTTTTAATGTTTTCACTATTAATTATAGCGAAAACTACCAAGCCATTCGTATAAAGAATTTCGTCCCCAAGATTTTGGTATTTTTTTTAAACGCTATTTGAACAATTGCGGGTTTTAAATGGATTTACGCTGAGCAATGTCCGTGTAACCTACCGCCGCTATAGGGAGTCGCAGGTTGCTTTCGGTTTTACTAGAGCCGACCCTTAACTCCATTAATGAAAAAAATTCACTTGTACCCCTTAGCTTCTCAGAATTTCAAATTTAATTCTTGACGAAGTGCAAACTGCAAAAACTGTTATTGAAATTTATTGAAATATTAATCTAAACTGCTGTTATTTAATAAATTTCGTAAACTAGATAAAACCAATGGTAATGCATAATCAATTATTTGTTTTGATTTAAATATAGACTTAAGAACATTTTATGCGTTTAGTAATTTAAGTAGTATACAAGGAGGCAATAACTTATTAAATAGGAAGACATTTTCAAATTTACTCATTGAGTGTTAACTAATACACCCATTATTAAAAACGGAACAAAAATAATATGCTCTCTAAGTTTTAAAACTGTGGGCAGCATAAATATATTTCTGCTTTGTAATAACTCATCCCTTACATGATGCTATAATTTAGCAGCAGTTGTAATCACTTCCCGAGTAACAAAAGTAATATATACATATACCGTATATTACATTACCTACCCTTCATGTGTGATTGATGAGGTTGTCGTTTTGCGATGATATATGGGGGATGTTCTGCGGCTTACAAATAACGTATTTTATTAAGTCTATATTATTTGTATTCGAAAAGTATTTTGTTACATATTTTATATAGAGTTAATTTTATTGTTCGTTTATATAAAATTTTTGTTGAGAAAATAAATTACAGCGACAAGGGGACGTTAAAGAATTACTCAATCGCGTAGAAAACTAAATTTGTTATTGATTTATTTTTACCAAAAGTTTTTACACTTTGCAAAAATGTAGCTATATATTTACAAATAAAAATAAATATATCTAAATTAAACAGTGACTAAATTTCAAAGCATACAAAGTAAAATCAAATATCATAAAACATTGCCTCAGTAAGTATTTACTCCGGTTTTGCAATTAAACCGGTTTCAACAAAGAATGTTTAGTGAAAGAAATAATAAGCTACATTTTGAAATTTATGATTTGAATTAATTATTATACAGTAATGTGTATTTAAACAAAATGACTTACTTCATTACCAGAGTACGTATAACATTATGTATTAATCAATTGGAATATTTGCTTCCTGAAAATTAGCAGATCCATTGAAATCTCATTGCGCTTCAGAAATCTCTTAGGAAAATTATAAATTGCAAAAATGTGTTTGGAAATTTTGTTGAAACAGCTTTAACTTTTACATCAAATTTAATAATAATAATATTAATTATTATTTTTAGTATTTTTCATGGTTTATCAATAAGTTGTTACAGTATAGAGTAATAGTTGAATAAACGGGCTAAACAGAATTTTGGTATGATTTTAAAGTATACGTTCTGTATAAAATCCTTTCTTTGGTAAGGCATTTAAAATATACTTATACAGCAAGCAAAAAACATTTTGGTGGTGAAAGTTTTTACAAAGAAGTTCTATCTTTTCGGTTTTTTACACTAATCGTTTTCATTTCATGGGTATTTGAGTAGACTATAGTTTTAGAAATATGCAATTCATTTATGACTAGATTTAGCAATAAAGTAAAAAGTTTAGCAAATTAATGTTTTACCTTATTCATATTAGATAGCTTATTACTAATAGAACGAGTAATCCTTGTAAATCTATAAACTAAATGTAGTAAAACTGTGAGTAAATTTTATAAAACTATAAAGCGAATCTAGTAAATCTAAAAAGTAAATACAGTAACGTTATAAATTAATATTTATAAACCTACAAAGTAAATCTAGTAAATATATAAAGTAAATATAGTAAAGCTATAAAGTAAATTTATTAGAGATATGACGCAAATCTAGTAAAGTTTTAAAGCAAATCTAGTAAACAAATTTAATTTAGTAAAGCTATAAAGTAAATAAAGCAAAGTTATAAATTAATCTTTATAAACCTACAAAGTAAATCTAGTAAATCTATAAAGTAAATCTAGTAAAACTATAAAGTAAATTTATTAGAGATACGAAGTAACTATAGTAAAGTTATAAATCAAAACTAGTAAATCTATAAAGTAAATCTAGTAAATCTATAAAGTAAATCTAATAAAGCTATAAAGTAAATTTATTAGAGCTATGAAGCAAATCTTGTAAAGTTATAAAGCAAATATAGTAAACAAATTTACTCTAGTAAAGTTATAAAGTAAATTTATTAAAGATATGAAGCAAATCTAGTAAAGTTATAAAGCGAATATAGTAAACAAATTTACTCTAGTAAACAGTAAACTGAATCTAGTAAAGCTATAAAATAAATTTACTGGAGATATGAAACACATCTAGTAAAGTTATAAAGCAAATATAGTAAACAAATTTACTCTATTAAAGCTATAAAGTATATCTAGTAAACCTATAAAGTAAATTTATTAGAGATATAAAGCAAATCTAGTAAACAAATTTACTCTTGTAGAGCTATAAAGTAAATCTAGTAAAGCTGTAAAGTAAATTTATTAGTGGTATGAAGCAAATCTAGTAAAGTTATAAAGCAAACATAGTAAACAAATTTATTCTAGTAAAGCTATAAAGTAAACTTATTAGAGATACGATGCAAATCTAGTAAAGTTTTAAAGCAAATATAGTAAACAAATTCACTCTAGTAAAGCTATCAAGTAAATCTAGTAAATCTATAAAGTAAATAAATTAGAGATATGAAGCAAATCTAGTAAAGTTATAAAGCAAATATAGCAAACAAATTTACGCTAGTAGAGCTATAAAGTAAATCTAGTAAAGCTATAAAGTAAATTTACTGGAGATATGAAACACATCTAGTAAAGTTATATAGTAAAAAAATTTACTCTATTAAAGCTATAAAGTAAATCTAGTAAACCTATAAAGTAAATTTATTTGAGATATAAAGCAAATCTAGTAAAGTTATAAAGCAAATATAGTAAACAAATTTCCTCTAGTAGAGCTATAAAGTAAATCTAGTAAACCTGTAAAGTAAATTTATTAGAGTTATGAAGCAAATATAGTAAAGTTATAAAGCAAATATAGTAAACAAATTTATTCTAGTAAAGCTATAAAGTAAATATAGTAAATCTATAAAGTAAATTTATTAGAGATATGAAGCAAATCTAGTAAAGTTATAAAGCAAATATAGTAAACAAATTTACTCTAGTAGAGCTATAAAGTAAATCTAGTAAAGCTGTAAAGTAAATTTATTAGAGTTATGAAGCAAATCTAGTAAAGTTATAAAGCAAATATAGTAAACAAATTTATTCCAGTAAAGCTATAAAGTAAATTTATTAGAGATACGATGCAAATCTAGTAAAGTTTTAAAGCAAATATAGTAAACAAATTTACTTTAGTAAAGCTTTAAAGTAAATCTGGTAAATCTATAAAGTAAATTTATTAGAGATATGAAGTAAAGCTATAAATTAATGTAATTTATTAGGTATAAAGCAATATACTAAGTAAGCGTGATCATCCTGCGAGCACGTAATTGCTAATGTACGTCTTTTGCGTGCATTATTGTTTGCGCCATTAGAATAATCACCAATTCCTTAAGTATACTTAAACTTACACTGATTTAAATAAAAACCCGAACCACAGAACATTTAAAAAAAAATAAATCAGTGTGATTTTGTCGCCATAGTGCTCTTTTATTTGTTTAATACTTAAACTTGTAAGTTATTTACATTTTTCTCTAAAACTCTGATCAGCTATATCATTATAATCGCTTTCGAAGTGTCTATATTCAACACATTTTATCCAAGTTTTCACAATTTAGAACCGAAACTAAGGAGCTTTTAGATCTTTTACTGGCGAAAGAAATAATTACACTTTAAATTGTACCATTAAGCGTAATGTATAAAGTGGTGTGTATTTAAGTTTAAGACAACATAAATTTCTTCAAATTACTAAAGGTAAATCCATAATTAATTAATGATTATACAACGAGCAATTTAATGCCCAGAATAGAATATATTTACAAAATATTTCAAGAAGAGAAGAATGTTTTTAAATTAAAGAATAATAGACAATTTTAAAATTTGTTATTAAATTCTGATGACTTAAGCATCGCTTATTGGTTAGCTTTATTAATAGTTCAATTCCGTAGCTTAATGTGTTTGAAAACGAGTTTATATGTTTTGTAGTATTTTGTATTTAGTATTATTTATTATCACTGAATTTTCTTTAGAGTCTTAGCAAGAGAACTAAAGATAGACTTACCAGTCAGTGTTAAAATAGTTTTTTTTTAATAACTTGCAAAAGCTATTGTCCTAATGATAGACTTCGCATCACGAACAAATACCAAGACTTTAAGCCGGATTGGAGGGTATCAAGAGGATTAGGAAGTTCCAAGTTAGGTGATGTTCACTAATGAGTTTCCGTGAATCTCTGACACAGTTCTGTAGTACATTGAATGGCTCTATCGATTTGTTATTATTATAGGTTTATTGATTTCAACTATCTTAGTATCGTAACTGCTCAGTACATTTTGAAAAGAATACAGTTTCTTGGTCATGTTTTGAATATTTATTCGTGTTTTTAATGCATTCTATAAAAATATGGTGTTATGAGCTATCTTTAATCCTAGTATTAAATTAAAACCAACACAATTATAAATAAAGAAATGAAAACAAATTAATTTAAGATTTGTTTTATTTAATGAACGAATACAAAATAATTGATCATATCCTGAGGAAATAATAAACACTTACAACAAATTGAATACAATCATTGTACTTAAGAATAAAAAAATAGAAAAAACAGAATACAATTTTCACAGGAATACGTTTAATAATCAAACGTGTTTCAACGCCGGAATCGTCATCCTCAAAAAGGGTTAGAGTTAAAACTATAAACTAAAATTCAGTTGGAGCTCAGATGTCACTAATGATCACTACATTTTTGTTAAAACGTGTTTGTCGACTAAAATTATTTTCGTAATAATACTGTTCTGTGTTTTTATTTTTGGAAATAATGTTTTCCCACAAGTTAAGCCCGATTGTATTTACAACTATTGTAATTAGTTTTAGTATTACTCTTGGTTTATATATTAGTATAAGCTACTAATATTATAAATAAGAAGGGTTTTACTTGGCAATAAGTTGGTGTTGTGTGTAATAAGCTGTTTTGGTGCTTTGTTTAAGCAATGGTCTTGATAAATCATTGCATGGAAAGAGCAACCTAAGTGTTGTATAGATACATTGGATATTTTAAAAACTATGATTGAATATGAACTAACATTTGTACTGCGGATTACAAAACAAGTTATTTTGTGCTGGATTTTTTTTATATCAAAACGCTTTAGTTTTCTGTCAGGTTAATATTTAGTTTTATCAATTCAATATACGAGAGTCGCATCATATATATACACGTGTTAATCCAGCACTATCTTGTTCTTGTAAGTTCTTTGCAATAGGAGTTAAAAAAAATTCAATTCATTGCGTCTTATGTATGTTTACAAAAAGACAAGTAAATATCCTTTACTTCTTAAAAGGTTTCAAGAATCCGCATAGTTGACCGTTTAAGCTCGACCGTTCGGCATTTCGTCTGTCTGTCTCACGATTACGGCCAAACCGATGGTTATGATTTTTTGCATGCATGTTCCTTATTTCTAGGCCGGGCGATGTATATATACGGTTTTTTTCATTTTTCATTTTTAATCCCTTAAATAAAATAAACATGGCGGCCACACCGTTTCTCTCAGTGTAAGCGTTTTTCCAAAGCCAGTTTGTGGCTTAACTGTAAGTCGAATTAAAAAGCTAATACATTTTTCTAGTAGAAAATTTTATAATAAACAAAAATGTGTTCTTGATTCTTTCCGTATCTCTAACGGTAAGCTCAAAAAATGGCCGCAAACTTAAAATTTGTTACAAATCGTCCAAGTTTTTGGATTTTAACCATGGTTTTATACGTTTATTCCAAACCACCTCAAAAGTGTTCCGTTACTTTTTGTAGATAAAGGTTCAAAGAATGCATATATGCCAGTACAAAAATGATTGAAGTAAAATTAACAAAGTTATTAGCTCAAGAATCAAGCATGGTCAGTAACGAAAGGAAACAGTTCAACTTTAGGCCTACATAAAAGTATACTAGTAAACATTTTTTGTATTTTTTTTTCATAAATGTAAAAAAGTTTTTTAATTTAGTTTTAAATAGAACTGTATACAAATATTTATCAATTTCAAATTTCTTATTTTGAAAACACCAGTTTTTATGTTCCTACTGCAAGACTGCTAAAAAAAATTGGCATATTTTGAATAGTAAATTAGGAATACTATATCATATGCCCAAAAATTACATATTATTATAAGAAAGTGTAGAGAATAAATCAAAGCATTGAACTCTATACTTGTATACTTGTAAGCTATTATTCCATAAAAGTATTTGTCTTAGCTTCACTTGAATTACAAAATGAGATGAAACAAATGAAACCCCGCGGCGATATAGGACATACACAAAATTACCGTTGGACGAAGTGGGAAGTGCTGGTACAAGGGTTGAGAGCACTATCACGACGCTTTAACATCGTTTGTTTTAATTATTTCTAATATTGGAATATGCTATGGAACTGTAAATACATTGTTAAGTTTTAGTTATTTAAGTATGTAAATATTTAATTCCATGTTTTCCCTCAATAACGCGATATTTTTAGCTACCTTACGCATTATTAACCTAAATAAAAGACAATGCCCCTAAAAAAACATCTTTAGCAGTTAAAGCTCAAGAAAATAAAAATAACGAGAACTAGAAACCGCGGAATCGCGAGAATTGCAAAATAATGTTTCACTGGCTAAACCTTCCTTATTTTTACACTATTTTTAACCTAAACTCAAAACCACATTTGTTATTTCAACGAGCGAGGTCTTCTGTTCACAGAACTACTAGTAATTAGTATGTATTTTTATAAAATAAAAAAAATTAAATTACTATTTCGTATTTTACTATTTCAGAAAAAATTACTGTAGATATTATAAAAATAAGGTATTTTTTTCGACGTTATGCTTACTATCGTCTCATACACTTGGCTGACAGTGTCTCTTAGTGTATATTTGAGTATATTGTACGATTGCAATTGTATCGTAATGTAACACAAAAGAGATTATGTCGATTTTGAGAACATAACTTTAATTTAGTTGAATATTAGTTGAATTAATGTCACGTTATAATATCAGTTGAATCATACATGGAATATTATTTTCGTATCCGACTCTGTAGGTTTTCCATTGTTTGTAAATCGTTTAACAGTTTTATTATTATACCAAAGTAAAATGAAAATGGTTATAAATAAAAAATAACAAATGCTTTGGGTTTATTGATATATTACCAAATAGTTTTACAAGAAAAATTAAGCCTGGCAGTGTTTGCTGCCTGATTTAGTACCCAACATTTCCCAATGAAAACGAAAAGCAAACTGTAGGCCAGTTGTTTATAAACATCAGACCTTTGGGAATGGTGTTGGCTGTACAAGTTTGTGTTTTATTACCAAAGCGACTGGACAAATAGGAAAGAGTTTGGTAATTTTGTTTACAAAGAAGAGAAATGTTTATAGTAAAGTTTAAGCAGGACCATCAAGTGTTATCATTGACATATTGACATTTACAAACTATGAACAACTTTACTGTTATATCCTTAAAGTATTAAGTTCTTTAAAATACTTTCATGTTATAAACCTTTTCACAAATAAATCCTCTCAAGTGTAAGTATAGAATTTCCGTGAAAACGTCCAATCCCAGCGAGTGTCTTCCAACAATAGCTGCTTTGATAATAGGATTTCTACAATGCATTTCCTTTTAAACTAAAATGGCATTGTTACACTTCAGAATAACTTGACGCGTTTCATCTTACCGTTTGCCGTTTCTGACATTGCGACATAAATATTGTATGGGTTGAGTGACCACAGAATTTTGTTAAACATTTTTTACTCCCATCATAAAATCTTATAAGTAATAAGTAAACGAGTGGTTTGTACATCTTTTGAAATGTGAGAGAATAAATATTTACCTGTATATAATTTTTAAAGTCAATGTTTGTTTATAGCTATTTAAAAACCATCCACTTGATTTAGACTAAAGTGTAAAACATTTACATTTGAAAAACATTGAGTATGTTTTACTGTAATAAAAGCTGTTTTCTTCAGGTAAAAGGCGATATGTTTTATAATTAACGGCAAACTAAAACATAAAATATTTCAATTTCTTGTAAATAAGCAAATGTAATTTTATTTGTTAAAATAATTTTTCTTGTCATAATGAATATTATTATATTTATTTAATTACTTTCACTGTAAATTTGTTTGCCAACTTCTGTAATTTGTATTTATTTTCCTCCCTACACTGAGTAACTAGCTACATCAAATAATGTGGGTGGTACACTTCTATTTTACTCTTATTTTTTTCTCTTAATGAGAACATGTTACGCATTGCATGTGCGTACGCCAAGGCACAAGGAATTCGAGGTAATTGTTTTAATAAACCCATGAGTTTAAGTACAGACATACACATTACCAACACCACGGAGTTCTTATTTTAACCACCCTCGTATCGGAATACAAGTATTGTTGGTGGAGGGATAATACAAGAAGCAATCTGTTTGGAGCCTCTACCACCTGCCTACCTCACTCCACATGTATCTTTGTCGTAAACAATAAAATTGATAGTTCACAGTCCTCTTTTGTAGACAAGCAAAAGTGGTAAGGCTAGGAGTTGGAAGACATTACAGTCATGTGTTGAGCATGTGCTCAGTACATTCTTTAAGTATATGCGGAATGTGCCAAGCATATTCTGAAATATTCTGGCGAGGTGCCTGACACATGCAAGGAGAATGTTACTAGAATAACCCAGTGAATAGAGGAATGATAACTTACAAACGGTCCGGTAGTTCTAAATTTTTTATATGTTGTCTAGGATGGTTATGAAGTGTTTAAAATGCAAAATGCACAATTCCCCCCCCCCCCCCCCGCCCCCCCCCCCCTTTGAAAAAACCCGAAAAAAACCGGCTCTTTCTTTAGATTTTCGCTTATATCTTTGTTTCGATGCATTTGGGCTACAAACGAGTTCTATTCAATGTTGTAGAGAATTAAATTTACTATAATTTACGTGTTGAATCTTGTTTGTAGGACAGATAATAACGGAGATATGATATTTTAAAAAATATAAAAAATATCGCATTTTACGGAAATTTTTCAAACTTCTAACTTTAGAACGCTGTAATTCAGTTATGGCCTATTCTATGAAAACAAGTATCAGAATAAAATTTGTAGAGAATTTAATTACCTACAAAATGCATATATTTTCTTTTAACCACCCCACGTAATGGGGGGAAAACATAAAATTTAAACAGTTTCCCCGAAACTGATCTAATTGTCAACATTAACTCTGGCGTAGTGGGAAGTGACCATGTTAACTGCCACCAACCTCAAGTAGTAGGAGGTGCAGGAGTTGCAAAAATTGTTGGCAATACCTTCGGAGAGGTGTCTTTCAAGAAAAAAGACAAAGTGATTACACTGATGTCTGATATAAATGCAATGAAGGTTGGAGACAAAAAGCTATGTATTGACCCACTCACACTGTTCAACCGAATGTGTATAGCGAAACAATCGGAAGAAGATCTGCAAGACTACCTGTCGTACTAACTGGCACCATTCCCCATGTCTTTGTTTAATGAGGACGGTATGCATAAAGGGACAAAATCTTTACTATACGAAGCTTTCTCAACACTTCCACAAGACTTCCAACTCCCTCAACGTTCCATGGTCGTCATTGATGGTGGGTACCTTCTGCACAAGGTTGTATGGAACAGAAGCTCCACCTTTGGAGGGATTTGCCAAGATTACGTCAAGTAAGTTCAGTGTCACTATGGCACTGATGTGATGGTGATTTTTGATGGCTACCCTACAGATCCTTCTCAGCAAGGGACCAAGACTGCTGAACGAGCAAGACGGTACAAGGCACATTCATCGGCAGACGTGGTGTTTGAAAAAACAACTGTCAACACCACACCTCAAGATAAGTTCCTGGCCAATGAGGGGAACAAGGACCGATTCGTGAAGCTGCTCTCCAGTGCAATGCAAGCGTCAAACATAGCCACAGACCAAGCTTCCGAAGATGCTGACAGGTTGATAGTTGCCACAGCTAAATGCCTTTCCCCCATGTACGACGCGGTCATCATTGTCGGGGAAGACATTGACCTTCTCGTTTTGCCGACTGGCACAACACCTGCGGTGAACAATTTTTACCTCAAAAAACCAGCAAAAGGGAAACATCCAGACGCAATCTACTCCTCCTCCTCCTACAAGTACAACTCCAAAGGCTATATCTTGCTCCTTCACGCAATATCGGGCTGTGACACCACTTCAAACATTTTAGGGTTTGGAAAGAATAAACTCTGCCAACTTTTTAGGAAAGACCCATCATTGCTGGAGCAGGCGGAGAGGTTCGGGTACCCTGCTGCAAGTTGCCAAGAAATTTCAGCAGCAGGGGAGAAAATCTTGGTATCCCTATATGGTGGAAATAGAGAACAGTCGTTAAGCTCCCTTCGCTATAGCAAATTGAAGACAAGTACCACCAAGCTCAATCTGGCAAAACTACCTCCGACCACTGACGCACTTCACTTCCTGAGAACATACCACCAGGTCATGGAGTGGATGGGGATTGTCAAAGACCCTATCGAGTGGGGCTGGAGTAGAAAAGCTGGAAGACTGGAGCCCATCAGGATGAGTAGAGACGCGGCTCCCCAAAACCTGCTCAAGACTATTTCATGCAGATGTAAAACTGGCTGTATGAAGATGTGTGGCTGTAGAAAGGCGGGCCTTAATTGTTCCGCCCTTTGCAAATTCTGTGCTTTCCAAGAATGTGACAACAGGATTGAAGTCATCGTCGACGACGAAGACGACGCTGATACAGTAACTTCACTATGTTACGAAATTGAAGACCCCGACATAAATTTGTATTCTTTTCAATTCTTGGTTACATTACTAACGATTTTTGTATGATAATTACTGCCTTTTGTTCTCGCTGTGTTTAAATAAATGAATCTTTAAAAAAATGTATCTGCTCTGTTTGTGGGTTATTTGAAATTGAACATCCCCTCTTACCAATAGGTATTCAAGTGCAATAGTACCTGCCTGATGATCATTGTGCTGTAACATGTAAGAAACTCAAATGGGATTAGTATAAACTCCAAATTCAAGCCACCACTGGAAATAAATAAGTAATTTTGCTTAGATACAATGTGAAGTAACAAAAGTAACAACAACAAAAATATGCCGTTGTTTTAATTTAAATTTTTACTCCCCACTCCATAGGGTTTTTTTAAAATAATGTCCATGCATTTTGTAGGTAATTAAATTCCCTACAATTTTAATTCTGATACTTGTTTTAATAGAATATGTTATAAATGAATTACAGCGTTCTAAAGTTAGAAGTTTGAAAAATTTACGGAAAATACGATTTTTTTATTTTCTTTAAAATACCATATCCCCGTTACTATCTGTTCTACAAACACGAATTAACACGTACATTATAGGAAATTTAATTCTCTAAAATATTGAATAGAACTTGTTTGTAGCTCAAATGCACCGAAACAAAGATATAAGCGAAAATCTAAAGAAAGTGCCAATGTTTTTCGGTTTTTTCAAAATGGCGGCGGGCGCGGAGGGGGGAGAATTGTGCATTTTGCATTTTAAACACTTAATAACTATCCTAGACAACATATAAAAAATTTAGAACTACCGGACCGTTTGTAAGTTAACCCCCCATTTTTTCCTCTATTCACTGTACTAGAATGTTGAAAAGTTGATCCAGTTGTTCAAGATTTAGATTTTCTGGCGATAAGCATTCGGTTCCACAGTGTGATTTGAATATTTTATTTTAACACGCCAGCTAAGTGACTGTAAATAATAAATTTTGTCAAAGTAATTATTTGGCAATTTAGATCTGAAACAAAGGAGCTTTTAAAACTTACTAATGATGAAATAAATAATTACACTTTAAAACAAATAAGCATAGAGTTTGAAATGTGTTTTAAAGTTTAAAGCGGCAAAATTTCTTTACAGTTATTTAAGTAAGGTAATTGCCAACTTCATTTAGTACAATATTTGAAAGATACTCTTTGCTTACGATGATATTAGAATTAAATGATACGCAATTGCTTAAAGTTTAAAGTAATACATTAATGCCATTAAGAAATTATAAAGAATATTAATGTTGTACATCGAAAACCAAACAAATGTTATTGTTACTAATGTTTTTGGAAATGTAAAGACTGGTATAACGTTAGACGACATAACTTACTTACTTTAACAATAGTAATAACGTTACTAAATATTGTATGTATGTTGCAGCTACACTAAATATCTTACTATAACCAGTACTATACAGTGTGGAACAAAGTAAGTGTTTAAAACTTCGGAAAATGGTTCTATGGGTCAAAATAAATACAAAATCAAGAATAACCTAACAATTATCTATCTTAAGAAAAATAAACGTTTATATCCAATCATGCATTTCAAAATGGCGACTGTTTGAATATTTCATACCTAAATTACTCAAAACCTGTAAATTTAAACAAAAAATGTCAACACACTTTTTTTGTAGCCCTTTTGATTCCCTATTGGTTTTTGTAACTGTTAAAACAATCGAATAAAGTATAAAGTTAAGTTATGTGTAATCATTGTTTTTTTCAACCCGGCATCCTATACCAACACAGTAAATACTACACTATTGTATGTACATTTGCTGTAATTACCTTTAACTTAACTATTATTCTTCATCCGAATGTTTTGAAAGTTAAATCATCCGATAGGGAATTAAAAGGACTACAAAAAAGGTACCTTGACATTTTTTGTTAAAATGTACGGTTTTTGAGTAACTTAGGTCTGACGTTTTCAAACAGCCGCCATTTTAAAGCGCATGATTGGATATAAACGCTTATTTTTTTAAGATAGATCATTGTTAGGTTAAACTTCTTGCCAAGACTGAACTCAATCGGTTAAACCCTTCTCTAGATATTCATTATTTAGTAAATGTAACAAAATGGCGGATATTTAGAAAATGAAGCGTTTTTCGAAAAAAATATTATTCTTAATTTTCTAATTATTTTGACCCATATGTAGAACCATTTTCCGAAGTTTTTAACACTAACTTTGTTCCACCCTGAATATAGTTTTAATTAAAAATGAAGCTGCAACTGCAATAACTTTTAAGTTCATTAAAATACCTCAGCTTATAGTTTAGTGACACGCCTTTGTGTCTAGAATAGGTTGCTTATATGGGCTACTGATTTTCAATATTGAAATTTAGGGAGAGTGGAGTAAGTGTGTAAGTAAAACGTAGATCAGCGGTCTTGTATTGCAAACTGATTTTAAACAACTCATTTTATATTCTCGTTCATCTCGTTAAACCAATATATTTAAATTTATAAAAAGTTGAATATCACACACATTTCTTAAAAAGTGTAACATTCTAAAGTTCTTTATAAATCCTTGATAGTTTCTCATACAGGAACACACCTAACTACTTAAAACAATATTTTATTTTGTTCAGCTAAACTAAAGTAGATTGAGAATACTTAACCACTGAAACAAATAAATGTATTAACTGAATTTGAAGACCTGCTAAGGCATGCATTGAAAAACTATATTAACAAGAAATTTATTTTACTGCACTACAGATGTTACACTTTCAAAGAACTTGAGTAATATTAGTTAACCTCCACAGTGTCGAATTAATCCTGAAATTTTACACCAACTCCCAGACAATGTACAGTACACTGTACACATATTTTCAGTTTTAAAAATAATCATTCATTAAGTCTAGTTCTTTTTAAGACCATTTGTACTGTATACTGTACA
>JAGFPH010002846.1:123099-155433 GCA_018207615.1 Philaenus spumarius | reverse complement strand
AGCAGAGTTATATTGGAATCCTATTATAAAAGTAGCTTTATTTCTTGGTGCTAATATAACAAGAAAAAGATTTTTTCAAATAAGAAGTAATTTACATTTTGTGGACAATTTGACAGTCAAATCTGACAGTTCTGTTAAAGATGTATTTTTTAAGGTTCGGCCGCTCCTAAATTCTGTACCGTACTGAATAGATGCAAAGCTCTTGAAATTGAGAAATACGTAGCAGTGGATGAACAGATTATTCCGTTTACTGGAAATATTTCTGTTAAGCAGTATGTAAAAGGCAAACCATGCCCTTGGGGAATTAAAAATTTTGTACTCTGTGGGAGAAGTGGACTAGCCTATAATTTTATCCTATATCAAGGTTCGTCTACAGAATTGGAACCAACACTTCTAAAAAACTTTGGGTTAGGGGCTGCAGTTGTACTAAAACTATCTGAAAATTTAAAACCAGGCCATCAACTTTTTTACGACAACTATTTTTCTTCTTATCAACTCATTCAAATTTTAAAAAGTCGGCAAATATTTTCGGCATGTACTGTTCGAGTTAACCGCTTCTCAAACCCACCGCTAACTCAAGACAGTGATTTAAAAAGAAACAAAACAGAGCGAGGATATAGTGAAGAAGTTATAAGTACGGATGGAGATGTAGTACTTACAAAATGGATGGATGGGAGGACTGTTACACTAGGTTCTAATTTTGTAGGAATAGGTGAGCCAGATTATGTAAGAAGGTGGGACAAGAAAAACAAATTTTTTTTAGAAAATGTAAAACGTCCAGAAGTGGTCAGGCAATATAATTTTGCTATGGGTGGTGTCGATTTATTGAATCGTTTCATCAGCTTGTACAGAACGACTGTAAGGTCAAAGAAGTGGACACTGAGAGTTATTTTTCATATGATTGACATGTGTGTTTGTAACTCTTGGATTGAATACAAAACAGCTTGTAAACGTCAAAACGTTCCAAAAAACAATCAGCTAGATCTCCTTTATTTTCGTCTGCAACTCGCTGAAGAACTCGTAAAAGTAGGTAAAACTGTTAATACAAGAAAACGGGGAAGACCAGCAAACGATGATTCTCGAATACCACAACAGAATGTGACACCTCCAAGAAACCATGTCGAACGAAGACCTGATGATGCAATAATCTTAGACAATGTGGATCACCTTCCAGTTCATGATGACCGCAAAGAACCCACAAGGTGTAAAAACAAGAACTGCGGAAAATATAGGTCACATTTTTTCTGTAAAAAGTGTAAAGTGCACTTGTGCCTTAATCAAAAGCGAAATTGTTTTACAGATTTTCATGAAAATAAGTAGAGTAAGCTGTCTATAAACATGAAGTTTCAAGGACTTTCTAATTATTTTTGCATTACTTTTTTTACCATTTTTTTATATAGCCTAACTTGAAAATGTATTAGTTTAAATTTTTTAGTTATTTTGTCTAGAAAAATATTGTATTATCCCCTACAACACACATTTTGCTTTATAATTTTAAGAAATATTTTGATACTGTTATGAAAACTATTTTTTAATAACCAATATCTATTCATTTGTAGTTTGTTTTTCATTTTCTTGTTTAATGTAATTCATTAGTATCAAATATGTGTGTTACCTGTGTTTTACAAAGTAATTAAAAGTTATTTTGTTACATAAATACCTTGTGAACTTTATAAATGTTTATTATTTGCTAACATTCACTTTAATAATTTAATTTTTAACACTTCCTCTGCTACACATTCAAAATTTGTACTTGCTTTCTTAAATCCCTTTGTCACAAAAATGTTTTTGTTTCCACTTTTAGCTAAAGAGAATTATAAATAGGCCTACAGTATAATCCTGATTTCAAGTAAAATAGAATCTCTAAGATGGCTGATTTGTGGAAATGTACAGTATACTGTACATTCCGTAAAATGCATAAAAATTAACAAAATTTCACAAAATTGTAAAAAACCAAATAAGGGATGTTCTTGAATTATAAAAAAATGCTCAACTATATTTTTCCCAGGATTATTTTCAAAAAGGCACTAGAGCACACCCAAAGTTTGATGTACACTATACTGTACGTATCCACTGAAGAGGTTAATGTACATTGTTACCGCAAATAATTACTTTAGAAGTAAACCAGAAGCAGAATAAAGCAATCACTAATATTCAAATTAAAACCAAATATGTAAATAAAATTTAAAACAAATTTAAATTCCATTTAACTATACGCTATAATATTCCGACGTTTTCGTTTTTGGTCTGTAACTGAAGCAGATGGTCCATTGCGTTTTTTAGAGATACTATATGAATTCTCGTTTTAAAAGTTACTGAAAACAGTAGAAATAATTTGACCACGCTGACGTGAGTTGAGCAAATTTCTAAAATTAAGTTTTTAGGCCTATGATTTAGGGTTTCAACCAACAATTTGGGAAATAGGTCTATTCACGACGGTGCTGAATAGCTGCAAAATGGTTCGCACGCCGTTCCGCATATTGGGAGTACCTTAGATACACAAAGTATTGCGTGCTTCGCACGCCATTCCGCATGTTGTTAGTATCTTCAATGCAATATGCATTGCGTGCTTCGCTCGCCATTCCGCATATTGTTAGTATAATACACAATGCATTGCGTGCTTCGCACTCCGTTCCGCATATTAGGAGTATTTTCAATACAGAATGCATTGTGCCAACCCCACGGTAAAATTGTTTGAATTTTCTGGGAAACTTGAATTAAGCTCAGATAATTATATCAGCAGTCAAATTAAAAGTTACTATGGACTCTAATTTTTTATGTACAGTTTAAATTCAATAACTTGTAGCCTAATACAATTTATAATTATTATAATAGTGAAAAAGAGTGCCCCGTGCGTGATTTCTACTGTTACATTAAATAAAGAAACCTGTGTTTTCTTATGTTTTTTTTTTTTGCTAATCTTAAACCTTTAGAAATCTTCTAAAACTCACTAGCAACCATTACTAGTTGTCTGCATTTTAATATTTATTTCGCTATCGACTAAAACCTAATGGAGGTTATTGAACTAGAAAGTCGTCAAAGAAACATGGAGAAAAAGTTTAATTAGTGCTTATATTTTTTCAGATTTATTTTTAAAGCTTTTGTTTTACATAGTTAAGGAGAGTTTTGCTTATAATTGACTTGACCTAGTTATACTGTATAGAAAAGTTCTATATATATAGAAAAGTTCTACTAAGTTGATTGCGTGAAACCGATCGCAATAAATGTTTTGAGGAAGTCTAATTAAAAAATGCAAACAAAATGGAAACATAAGTTTCCCAAACATGACTATTACTTGTCGAATCCTAATTTAAGTTTTGCTTGTTTATAGCGCAGTTCGTTTTCCTCGCACATTAGTACACTCAAAACTGTATTGAACTTAAAAACAATGGAAAACATAATAAATAAAATTGTAATTATAATTAACAATTTATATTTACTCAATATTCATATACCTTATTTGTATAGCTAGACTATGTTATAAAGATGAAATGTTTGTACGTGGTTTGTTTATCAGAATTTAAATGAAATCTAATCTATACTTAATTAATATTAAACAAGAGGTAAAATTTGTTTGTTTGTATGTAGGGGGTAATCTGTGGAACTACTGAACCGATTGAAAAAATAGTTTTACTAAAAAAAAGATACACTATCCCTGAATAACGTAGGCTAGAATTCATTTTGATAAAGCCTTTTTTATTTCAATATTTGTAAATTTAGTCTGAAAAACTTAGGTTAGGCCTAGACTGATGAATAATGAAACGTTTTTACATTTATTACCATAGCAACCAATTGAATAAAATAACGGACAAAACAGCTGATTTCAAACTTTGAAGCAATTATTTAAATTTCTAACTTTTAAGATAGGTTTTTTTTTTAAGTGTAGACTTACACCTTGCTGGTTCTTTTAACCTTTATTACAACTGCTGTTATAAAATATACGACATAATTTGATTTGAGCATTTAACATTATTTACCATCTTAGCTTTGGGGTTATTATTAATATAATATAAAGAGGTAAAATTTCATTTGTTTTTTTGTTTGTATGTAGGAGGTCTGAAACTACCGAACCGATTGAAAAAATAGTTTTACTAATAAAAAGCTACACTATCCTTGAGTAACATAGGCTAGTATTAATGTTGATTTAAGGGTTAAAACAACCTCTAAACAATAAATATTTATTTTTATACTTTCCTTAAAGCTAGAGTAATCGAAATTATGTACATTTATTTCTTACAAGATACATAGACAAATTAAATTAGATTTGCCTTTTTTTGCGTGCTACTAAGGGGTGAAAATGTGATAAAAACCCCTAAAACAATAAAAAATGTATTGTTATATTTTCCTTAAAGTTAGTGAACTGAAAATTTGTACATTTATTTCTTACAACATAAATACAAAATTGTCATAGATTGACATTTTGTCGCTGCTGCTAAGAGGTGAAATGTAGTAAAAATAATGATTGTTATACTTTCCTTAAAACTAGAGAATATACCCTTAGTAAATTAAGGAATTTTAAAATAAGAAACCACTATGTTACATCCTAATTAAAATAAATAAGACATATTAGGATTTAATAGTAAGGCCTATTTATATAAAATATCCTGTTTGCATTTGCTTCGATGCAAGTCACCAGACTTGGCGCTCGAATCAAGCAGGGTGTTTGATCCCTCTGGTGACTATATATTTATATAACTTTTACTAATATGTTTAGGTTTCCTAACCAAATAGGAAGGGCAATTTTGTATAACAATTTTAACATTTTATCTAACACCAAATTTAAAAAAGTAATGTTTTGTGAAAATATTATTGTATTGTGGTTTATTGTATTTCTAAGTCGTACAGAACGACATCGATTTGAAGCAGTGCAGACCACCAATTCAACGTTCTGTTTAAACACTTTATGTTCTAGAAAGCACTATTACAGTCTCAAGTCTCACGTAAGCATCAGACGTATTCCGAGGAAGTTGTAACAACCGTGTTAGGCAGTTTCCAGCATGTTCATGTCATGCTTCGTTGCATTATAGTAAAACGCTGGTTACCAGTGAGTCAAACATATAGTGGGTCAATGTATGATTACGTTAAGCAATTTTTATTTATTTATACTTACAGAGATTCATGTTTATAAGGGTTTTAATTTAATGGATCGCAAGTCATATGTTTTCATTACACATTGTTAACATATAATTATTTTCCAAATTGGTTTTCTACGGCTTTAATTAAAGTTGAATAACCTTCCTGAGAACATATATTTATTGTCACTTTCAATATTTAAATTAATATATTATATAGTTTAATAGAACATTTTTGAGGGTGGTGAACGAATACCTAATTTGTAAGTTTGTACCACAGAAATGTACGGATTTTAAATGGTTACAATTGAATGCATAAGAAGCCATATATGTATCCTTTACAAATGTTTTAGGTGGATGCGGTAGTAGGTGGAGTGGGTTTCTTGATTTTGTAAAAAATTAGGTTTGCTATCCTTGACGGAGTATAACGAACTGTCAATAAATCAGGTTTGACTTTCCGTATTTTAAATAATAGAGATGGTAAATCAGCAATTATAATGTAACTGAAACCGACAATCAAAGTTTTCACAGTATTTACAGTTGCAATTGAACACTTTAGTCTATAAAGCATTGATTAATATTTCTATCTTGTGTCTAAAACGCTGTAAATATGTATAAAATATTATAACAGTATCAGAGTAGTAGTGTTTAGGTACCTAAGTAAAATAACGAATAACTCACAGGAAAAGATTCATACATTCAACAACGGATCAAATAAAGTAAGTAAGTTTTTACCATCGCATCTTACTTATAACAATATGAAATCTTGTAAATTTATATGAAAACTGGACATTCTACATCTTCTGTCAAATAATCCTTATATATAATTCTGTAAACAAAATTTTAGATTCAAAATTGTGGGAATTTGGTAAATCGGAGGATGATGGGAGAGGTGTCAAATTAAAGGTATCGATTCAAGGAACGAGGGAAAAATATAAGTTTTTTCTAAAATTAAAAACTAAGGGGTTTTTGAGATCCCCGAAAAACGAAAAATCCCCATAAGAAATACATGAGAATTTAAAAACATACAACAGCTGTTCTGTAAAATAATATGACAGTGTTAAAGTAAATTATATTTTTAAATAAAATCTGCTACTTATTAACCTATAAAAGATACACGTTGACACACACATAGATAAACCTTATAAGTGTGATTTTTGGAAGGTTGTATGGCTGTCCTATTAACTCTTCATACATTTATACTAATATCATAAAGAGGTAAAGTTTGTTTGTTTGTTTGTATGTAGGGGGTAATCTCTGGCACTACTGAAGCGATTGAAAAAATAGTTTTACTGATAAAAAGCTACACTTTATCTGAGTAACATAGGCTATAATTCATTTCGATAAAAACCTTTTTTTATTTAAATATTTGTAAATTTAGTCGGAAAAAACTCTTAGGTTAGGCCTAGAATGATAAACCAACACATGTATTTACATTTATTACCATAACAATAAATTGAATAAAAGAACAGACAATATATTATAGCTGTCTGTTCCAAAATTTCCATTAACAGCTGATTTCAAAATTTGAAGCAATTATTTTTGTATTTCTAGATTTTAGGTTAGGGTTTTAAAGTGTAGACCTGAGCCATACTGGTTCTTTTAACCATTATTATAACTGCTGTTATGAAATATAAGAAATCATTTGATTTGAACATTTATCATTATTTATTATCTTAATTTTGAGAATATTATTATTAATCATTTAACTTTATTATAAATAGAACATAACATTTGTTTTTAGAAGGTTCCATTGGGGGTTGGCGTGCGGAGCACGCAGGGGTCTCCCCTAGTATATACAAAATCTTACAATACTATAGTTAGAATATAGTAATTCTAGTTGTAATTATTTCTACTAAGAACAAAAAGTTAATCAATAAAAACGTCGAGTTATATAAAACACCTGTTTGGGAGAACAATGTCTCTACATTAAGTACTAATTTCACACTAGGTAATTGTTTATAGGAGGCTGTCAATTAGTAATAATTTTATGAGCCATGTGAAAAATTCGTTTTTGCGTGTAATATCCAAACACAGATTTGACTCAAGCGTAGCATATGTAACCATTCAAATAGATGAAAGGATTTCTTTGTGCCTGTCTATTGATGCGTTAACTTGAAAAAAAACCTTTTAAAATATTAAACACAAGTCAGGCTTTACCGTGGACATTTCCAAATGGTTTGTTTTGTTAGAGGGGCCTGTACATTTCCAACATTTTAACGTAAACTAATTGAATGAGAGGACCAAGCTTTGAGTTGCAGTGTATCGTTCAAACTATTAAAGAAACAATGATAATGCGATATACTAATAATGGGTTCAGAATAGGAATTTAAATTTTTAAATCAAATAATTATAATATTGTACGAACTTTTTATTGAATACATTCTGACTATCAAACGAGAACAAATAAACTAAACAATATTGTCACAGCAAATAAATTATTGAGTAAACGTACTGAACTTAAAATATATTTAAAAAAAAACTAAAATTTAAAACTTAAAACAATTAAAGAAGATAAATTTAAAGATTTAAATGAAAAATAACTTTTAACTAAATAACGAATAACAGTTAAATTTCGCTGTAAAAAAGATAACTAAAATAAACGAACAAATTCTAAAAACATCAAACATCAGTAAAAACACAATTTATTTTACTTCTGAAATTCAAAGTATACTTTAAATTTATTTATTGTACGTGATACTCGCATATACGTTGGTGTAGCCTATACATTCTGAATATGTTTAAGTGTTTGAAGGTATTTGACTCAGGACTGCCAAACTCTTCTTAATATGTTGAACTCTACATACACACTGCGGTGGTTAACGACTTTTCACTACTGTTACGTAATTTAAACTTCCCGGCACCTATACTTTAAAATAATAGATTTTAAGTACATTCGTAAACCCAAATATTTGGATTTTCAAAGCCGGTTTTCGCGCGTGCATAGAAATAAATTTTTAACGATAAAGGTACAGCATTACTCTTCCCATGTCTCACCATTTACAATGGAGGATTGAACATTGTTTCGTTGCTTATAGTTATTCAAAGTTCTTTTTAAAAATTGCAAATTAGTGAAAAACTAATTAAAATTGTATAAATTCAGGGGAATAATTTATAAATAAATTATTAAATAACACCACTGTAAGCTGAAAAATAAGAATTAAGATTGTTTTCAATTTCGCACACACGACGATGTATTCAGACTGTTGATTGCAGTAAAATCGTACAAGTGAGATAACATCGACCAATATCTGTAGAGATCAGGGTAGCTCAGTTGGTCGAGCATTACAACGTAAAGGTCCCGGGTTCAACTTGGTCTATGTTTTTTCACTTGTAATTTAATTAAATAACCGTTGCTGAGGAAGTGTGTAAAGCGGGGTAAAAAATATATATAAATAATTTAATACAATTAAATAGCCCTAAATTCAGTTAAATTCTCGTACAAAGGCTTCCTAAACCCAGAGACTGCACGTAGGGACCAAGTAGTGCAGTTATTAGAAGCAATTTAATTATTTTCTCAAATTTACTTTCATTAAAAATATCGTTGTAAAATATTGGTATAATTTTTTTTAAGTATTGGTTTAGTTAACCTTTATTTACAAATTACACTTGCAAAACCGGCCCAAGTACAGTCTACCAATAAAGTTGTATTGTATTGCTATTTTAGAATGTCTTTATAGTTAGTTTTTAGCTAAACAGTGATATACGGCATAATAAGTTCTAATACATTGTAGAAATGCTTTTTACCGAGCTTTGTATCACACGGTCCACACAAAGTGCGTATATGTTTAAAGGTTACCTAGGTACTGTTTTAATGTTTTCTGAATCAACTCTCTCCTGAATTTTTTTTAACGTTTCTACTTTAATTGTTTACTTGAATGTTTCTACCAAACTAAAAGAGTAACTACCAATGAGTAATGATCTAATCTATATATACAAAATCCAAATACCACTCACTCACTGACTCATCACGAAATCTCAAAAACTTCATAACGCATTGCAATGAAATTTGGTATGTAGCTTCCTATAGGGCCGTGGGTTCTCGCTAAGAAAGGTTTTCAAAAAATTAAAAATTTTATGGGGGTTTGGGGGGGGTCAAAGTTACTAAAAAACCACCGAACGGATTGGAATGAAATTTGGTATGCAGCTTCCTCTAGTTTCCTAGGTGCTCCCTAAGAAAGGTTTAAAACAAATCTAAATTTTAGGGGTATTTGGGGAGGAGGGGTGAAAGTTACTAAAAAAAAAACACCAAACGGATTGGAATTAATGTTGGTATCCAGCTTCCTCTAGGGCCCTAGGTGCTCGCTAAGAAAGGTTTTTAAAAAAATTCGAAATTTTAGAGGGGTTTGAGGGGGGGGGTCAAAGTTACTAAAAATCCCCATAAGAAATACATAGTTTAATATATTTATTGATATTTTTTTGTTTTAACTTTGATTTTTCAATCCGTGCAAAGCCGGATCGGGCCAGCTAGTCTTGGTATAAACGCTTTTTACACGAACACTAAGACTGCATGTGGAGAGTTGATTAATACAAGTTGATGGTCCTAGTCGCATTACTTTAATAAGAATTGAACAGTTCACTTTGTATCAGGAATTAATGCTAAGCCGTCTTTGAAGGTATCAAGTAGATTAGGAAGTTCGAAGTAAAGTTACTTTCGCTAATGAGTTGCCGTGCAGCTCTGACACAATTCCATAGTAAACTAATGACCTTAATTGATTACAACTAGTCGAATACCGCGTTTACTCAGACGATTTGGACAGGAACACTGATTGCTTTTAGAAACGGATCTTTTTTGTATTAAAAATAAAGAAATTATATAAACTTTGATTTGATGTTACTCCATATCTTAATATACCATTAAAGAAATCCAGATATAAAACCTGGTTTGGCAACCTATGGAAGAAACAATTGAACACTGTTTTGTTCAATAATAAAAACTAATTTAGGATATTAAAAACTATGCGTTTAAATGGCGTCCATCAGAGTATATTATCCTAGTTCTGTATGTTTTCAACATTGTCTGTTTGTATAATTATTAAATGTTTATATGTTTAAATTAATTATATGTTTAACTATATATAATTATTATGTTTAAATTATAATGTTTGTTAGTATTTTAACTAGGATCCAATTATTGAATTACAATAACTAATTTTTTGAAAACATATCTAAAGGTAAAGCTAAATTAGAGATGACAGACACTAAAACAGGAACAATAGGAAGTAAGTGAGTTTGACGCTTATTGGTGGCCTATACACAATATTATGTATATTTTAACTGGTTTATATTAGGTAGGCATTGATACTATTTTATATATATTGTAGTAAATGTTTTATCCATTTAATTAGCCTAATTGTTACATAAATTCCACTACTAACTGCGTTACACACATAAGTTTAATATGAATGTGTCAGGGGCATTCTTAGTCAAGGGCTGAAATTATATCGTATTTAAATTGTTACTATACAAAATTATTGTATACGAAAAATGTAAAACCAATTAAAATAAAATAATTGCAAATAATTATTATACACAGATACCCCAATATTTAATAGTTGACGGTGGTTCAGGTACGTAGTTTTTACTAAACATAAATCGCTTTTATCAAATACATAATTTCCTTGAAAACCTTGGTAAAGATTTCTCCCAGCAAATCCCGTCAAAACAGCTAGGTCTTTAATACATGTTATTTTACTATAAAATTTTACTTCAGTTACATAAAACACAGTTTCTGATAAACTACCTTTATAGAAAAACAATAATAAAGTAAAATATCTTTTCTTTAAATAGAAAAGATAAGGAAGTGAATTCATTTCTTTCCAACTTTCCCCATCTAAGGAATGGAAGCTGTTATACCTAATGTATTTTCAATGATCATTGCTTCATTCCCAATACCCATTTATTTACTAAACAAGCATTGATTTGAGTAAAATGTATTCTTTGGCGTTACCTATTCCCTTGATATATACTTTAAATTACATATTTTACTTTTGTTAGTCCTATCGGTCTTTAAGAACATTAAAACATATGCAAAGCTCCCAGAGATTGGTTAAGTATTAAATATTATTAAACATAAAATGCGTACTCGTATAGTATGTAAGTATTTATGTTTAGGTTTTACCTTTTAGTAATGTTTGTTCATTCATGTGTCACAGCCTCGTAGCTCCTCGTACACTGCAACATTCTTTGATATACACTTTTACTTGGAGCTGTTGTTAAAGAACCAAAATATATTAAACATTTTTAGAAGGGGCTAGTCGCATTATACTACTGATTAGCCTAACGTTAGATAAGATTTGAATTAACAACAATATTTATGTTTAATATGGCTGTGATTCAATCACTCAGAAGTACTTGGTTGAAATGTAAACACAAGCCATAATACAAATGTGGAAAAACAATTAAATCCAACAAATGTCTTATTGAAAATAAATACGGTCGCTAAAAAGCTACAGCTGAACAAATTGTTCACAAAAGAATAATAAACACTGAACAAATTAAATATTTTGCTGAATGTAGATTCTTTGTTTTACTTTCTCATTACACTATAGTATAGAGGAAGTATAGTGATCGCAAAAAAATCGATGTTGAGATTTTTGTGGAAATATCCGTTTTGGGACCCCTTGAGTCAAAAAAGGGTTTTTTACAAAATGTCTGTCTGTATGTCTTATACAAAGCTAGAGCGAAAACTATTCGATCAATTTTAAACAAAATTTGCACCAGACATGTCAAGTAGGCCTGCATAGATGCACGAAAAACGGTTTTGAAAAATTTAGAAAAACAACCCACTTTTTGGCTAAAAAAACACCAAAAAACTGTTATTATTTTTTTACAAAAAAACGGCTCTAACGATTTTGATAAAATTTGGTTTATTTGTAGCCTTTAACCTACCCAACCACATACAAAAAACCGCACTTTTTTAAAAATTCTCGTTTAGCTAATAATAATAATAATAATTGTTTTTTTTAGTTTTTTTTCCATAAAGAGGGTTGTTTTTCAAAAATTGTCAAAACTTTTTTTAGCATCTTTTTTGCATTTTTTTTTTGAAATCGATCGAATAGTTTTCTCTCTAGATAATAATAATGATATTTATTAGTTAATCTCCTATTTTAATAAGTCACCTCTCCTACCCCACCTACAATAATTATGAAGTCACAGTGAATATATTTAAAATTTAAATATGTGCCAGTTCCTGGTACCGTTTATTATATTTCATACGTTTTATTTAATAAATATTATAAAAGGTACAGTAAATTAGGTCAAAAAATACCGTAAAAAATAGTTTTAAGTAGGAATTGATTTGTTATGGAATAACATTTTGTTACTGGATGAGCGACTTTTTAAAATTTGAAGGCAAGTCACAATATTAGGGCCTGCACTTACGTGGTAAAACTCCTTTCAAAGACATTTCCGTATGAATGTTACTACTGGAAGTTATAAATAACTAATTGTAGTCCGCACAATTTTCAATAATACATGGCGAGGACTGTTAATTTGTTTCTACCATCAAATAGAAGTCCTCAGGGGTTATGCCTATGCTTTCACACTTAACCAAAACTGTTCGTATTCAAAAACTACCGAAGATGGATAGGTCGCGGGGGAGCTTTAATATGACCTGCCAAACATTCGGTTGTCTTCCCTTTAGATTTTTGTGCAAAAAGATGAATGAAAGAGAAACGAATTCTACGTTTCGTTTTATTTCCTTAAAACTTTACCTCTTAAACGATTAACTCTCTTGTTTTTACTAATTAGTTTTAGGAGTGAAATTGTTACCATAATTTATTTTATAATATAGATAAGAATTACCTTAGTAGGTCCGTCTTGTGACTTCAATTTATATCTGGTTTTGCTATTACATGTTTCAAAGTTCAAGACTTCATCATCAGATACATGTAGATTAATTAATTCATTCACACGATGAATGCGTCACACATCAAATGTTAAAACACAAAACACAAACACAAACACATTTAAAATAAATAGTCCCGTTCGGCACCGGTGCGCACTATCCTATGTCTGGTGGAACACTGTCGTTGCTAGGAATAAACCCTCTGATGGTTATCTCTATTGAGTCTAGATAAATGTTTGAGAGCTGTGTCGTATAGATAGTGTGAGTTGAAAGATAACTGGTCGTTTAAAATTTCATCTGGTTTATTTTTGAACGCTTTATAGATCTCAAACTCTTCTTGAGCGTTCATTAATCTTCCCTTTGTACACACTTGCAATGCCTCCACACTAGAATGGAAATTATCTGAGATGTGTTTGTTTTCGAACAAATGGCTAGCAAAATTAGAGCTTGTAATATTGCTTTTATTAGTTGGAAGGTGCTCTTTGTATCGACAAAGGAACGTTCTCCCTGTTTGGCCAATGTAGAATTTGTTACAATCAGGGCAGGTTATTTTATAAACACCAGATTTGTTTTCCAAAGGAATCTTATTTCTGCGTTTAAGAAATGAGGAGATATTGTTGCTTGTGCGGAAGGCGAGGGTGATGTTAAGTTTTTTAAAAATATTGCGTAAAACATTGGGTAGAAGGTTGGTGTATTCAGATGGAATAAATTTGTTGGTTTTGGTTAAGCCTGTTTCTAAATTGTTTCTATTTTTCTGTTTCTTATTATATCTCTCAATAATTTTATCAATTAAAGAACTTTTATAGCCATTGCTTACAGCTATGTGTTTTATTATGTTTACTTCGTCATGATAATCAATTGTATTCAAAGGGACAGTGTTAAGTCTATGTATAAAGCAATTAAAAGCCGCCATTTTTTGGGAATACGGATGGTGCGATTTGGCGTTGATGGTGACATCAGTTGTAGTAGGCTTTCGATAGATTTTATAGTCAAGCTTGTCATGGCCCTTTCTTATGGTTAGATCTAAGAAATTCAGTTGGTCATTACTTTCCACTTCCAGCGTAAACTGGATCTTAGTGTTAATGCTGTTCATGTACTTCAATAGTCCAGCAGCTTGTCTATTGGAACCATTAAAAATAACAAATGTGTCATCCACATATCTATTGTAGAGTATGATGTTTTTTCTATACTTGTTTTTATTTGACATTATGTGTTCATTTTCAAAATAATTCAAGTATATGTCTGCTAGTAACCCGGATAGTGGTGAACCCATTGCTAAGCCGTCTGTTTGTAAGTAGAAGTTGTTATTGAATACGAAGTAATTTTGTTCTAACACAGTTTGTAATAGCCGCATAAGTTCATTTATTTAATCATTATGCAATTTATTAGTGGTAGTGAGGTTATCACTAAGTACATTTAGCATTTCTGCCACTGGGATGTTGGTATACATGTTAATCACATCGAAAGAAACGAGTTTATAGCTTTGTTTAATCTTAATATTTTTCGTATCACTGATGAATTCGGTGTTGTTTTTTAAAGTATGGCTGTTTGTTAAGGTGATGTTGGTTTTAATGAGGTGTTCCAATTTCTTTGCAGTTCTATAGCTTGGAGCTGTGGTGTAATTGATTAATGGTCTGATAGGAATATTTGGTTTATGAAGTTTTGGTAAGCCGGTAAACTGCGGTGCCTGAGGATTTATCGGTTTAAGAAACCTACGAGATTTTTCACTTAACAAGGATGTGCAATTGCTTATTGTCTGGTTTAAACTTTTATGAAATTTCTTGGTTGGGTCAGAGTTGAGCAAATGGATATTATTGCTATTGATAAAATCCATGATTTTTTCCATGGAAATTTATTTTATACACAAAATTATTTTATAATTTATATATGCTTTCAAATTTATTTACTAGTTGTAGTAAATACACTAATAACATAAATAAATATAGTACATTTTAAATACAAGATATAATCCTAATCCTACTTAAACACCTTAGTTATACAAATTTACAAGTGTATTCAACATTAATAACCTTGATGTGGTAAGACGCCAAAGAAGGGGATGAAGGGAAGTGAAATAATGTGTTTTAGCTTCCCTTTAGTTTTGCCTTTATTTAAATCACCTAACTGTAAAAAATCCACTAGAAATAGTTTAGAAATTATCCAGCTACGAGAATGGAAGACACGAAGAGAAGATTATGTTATTTTGTTTGCACCCTGTTAAATGAATGTATTTACAGATGCACCTTCAGGATGAGTTACTATGTTTCCGTCATACGAAATATTAGCAACCAAAATATTAATGCTTTTATAATATTACCTCCGACAATCGAACTTATTTAACAAAACAGATTTCTCTCAAGGAAAACAGTAATTATTGTTCCAGAACTAATAATCAAGTAAGGAAAAGTTTATGATTCAATTTTGCCTGATTTATTTTAATAATTACACTTCGTAATTCAGTTACCACAGTTGGTTTACTTCTATAAATTAATTAGTAGCACTTACTTTTATAATTGTCCTGTTCTCAGATTAATAAAGAAAACGAATTATTACATATATCTGTTAGAGGTAAACTAATTACAACTACTTGATTAATACTAATTCACTTTTTGTATTTATTTTTACAAACATTAATTACCGGTGAAATTGTATAAAAAAAAGGAAATAAAATAAAGAGATTCATCAATGTACTGTCATATAATAAGGCATATTTTGTTAGTCTACGAAATAAAAAATGTAAAATTGAAATAAATAATAATATCAAAACCTAAAAAACATTGATTTATTATTATTATTATTGTTATTCTTTTATTTATTTATTTTAATAGAGTTTGATTATATTTACTAATAAATATGTATTTCTAGTTAATACCTGGAAAACTAGGGGGGAAGGTTGTGAACAAATGTATACATTCAATATTTCATACACAACTTTAGTAAATCTATTTTATACAGCTGAGACAAACTTACACATTTTATTTGTTAAGAGATAATATTATACTATTTAATTTATGAATAACGATTTACATTTTGTTTAAATACATTCTTTTATTATTATTATTAAATTTTGTCGATTTAATTTAGATTATCAAACAATAAAATCACTATCAACACAAATAATATTAAACTTAATAATTTTTTAAAGAGATTACGGTAATTCCGTGAGCGACCTCGTATTATAATCACATTATTTTTCATTCTAAAAAGCGATAAGTATTAAAACCCGAATCTTTTTGTTTTTGTATTTTTTTTTTTAAGAGAGTGAACAAGTACAGTATTATACTGTAACCGTTAAATAAAATAAACCTATAGCAAGAATGTGAAGACATTTACAGAACATAATTGTGTCTCTAAATCAGCGACGGTATCATAAAACTTCATAGTGAATACATTTTGTGATCGATGAATCATTTCCTGTTAAAAATATCTCCAGTGAATATTTTGACGCTACCATAGATCATTTTTTGTAATAATCAAATATAGTTTGTGTTAAACACGTGAATGATCTCGAATCTATGGACTAAGTGAGATCTGTAAGTTTGAAATTTTTTAAATTTCAAGTGCAAAATATATACGACTTGTTTGAAAAACAAGCCGAACTTTACGATACTTCTTTAGGAATAAATGATGTGAATATACAATTTGCAAAAATATCAAATTAACTTTACCAATTATAGAACGCCTATTTCAGTTTATTGAAAGAAAACTGAAAAAGTAGACTACAAATATATCCCCTTATACATGCAACGAATAATACCATTTCCATATTGGTCTAGGATTGACTGAAAACATAGAATTTAGATATGAATAATCAACAGAAAGTGAAACACCTAATCAATCATCAGAGAAGCACTTCGTTTACAAACTATGTATAATTCATTCCCAGTTTATAAGTTTTTACGTTTTGTATACATCCAGTATATTCTTCTCTTCAAGAATTTTCATTTGATATCAAAACTTCTTTGGACTTTTGAATGTCAGTTTTATAATTTGTATTTACCATGTTGGATTTTATAACATAACGTGTTTCGAGACAAGCAAAATGATGCATCATTTGTCAAATTCCTTATATCAATTAATACTGTATGTCGTAACATCTATACATACACAAAAGCATAAACTGATAATAGATAACCGACCTTTGCAGTCCGAAGTGAGGGTACAAATACAAATCATTAATAACACGTTTGACATGAAATTCATAAACGTGACAATAAAATATGATAACATTTATTTTTACTTTTGTAGATTGATTTCAGGGTATACGAGCGTGACATCTCTGTATTGTTGTTCTATTGGGAATCACGTTTTGCAGTAACTCTTGTTCTAACATTGTTTGCCAACTCTGTGTAGTCGATGTATTTCACAGTGGTAAAGGTATGAACTAAACTGTGCCGCAGAGAACGTTAAGGGAAATTGTTTCCCCCTTCACACAGCACAATATTATATGCAAGGCCTTTAGTGTATCAATTACACCTTGGACTGGTCTTCTCCAAACGGAACTCCGTGCTTTAGTAGTAATGACAAGAGTCAGTCAGCATTAGCTGTAAATTAATGTCTATAAACCTGGGTGTGGGATTAGCTAATTGAACACTGTTACAAACTGAACATTATCACTTTTGTTATTACTTGTGTTGTAGAACCATTTTTCAGATAGAATGAGCCAGTTGTGAAATCAACATTACTTGTATTAACCCTTATTGCAAACATATTATTAGCTTTAATATGACAATTAGAACTCTGAAACTGAATAATACAAATAAGAAGATTGTTCAGTTTAATATTATTTTCTAGGTTATGTAGTCTTATTTCCCAAAAGCTAGAAACTGAATATACGAAATATAATCCGTTTAACAGTGTTGTGCATTGAAATAAATCGAGTTATGATGGGTTAACTAATTTATTTATTAATGAGCTGAACAATTTTATGTAATACAATATCCACATCATGTCAATTGCAGACAGAAACTAAAGCGGTGAAAACTAAGTTCTGCCTAGTGGGCCTTATTTACTACGCTATCTTTACTAACAGAGTTTATTTTCGTTTGTAACAACTATAAGAAAAAATAACTATTTCTCTATTTTATTTAGAAATTTGTGTTATTATTTTCTAGTTTTTAGATGGAAACATTGAATTTTTCTGCGAATATTAAACCATATGTGGTCCAATCCCAAAGCAAGCATCACTATATACTGAAATAAGTAGTGGGTGGTCTTTAGTTTATTATAGATGCCCTTATGTCTTTTAAAGCTTTCATATAACTGGAGGATGCCAAAGCACTAGGTAGCAAAATTAAAGTGTCAAATGCTGAGAAATCATCCATGTAGGCTGATATAAAATTTAATAACATTTGGTTTTCTGGTTTTTTTATTTTTTTGGCGAAGTATTCATTTAGAAAAACAAATACAAACTTTAATAATATTAACTTTTATCAATATTTATAAATAACTGAAGATTTATGTAAGAGTATCTTTATAGCTTTCAATTTACAATTACATCCCTTAACGCATTTACATTGATCTTTTACTTCTGTGTATAGTTTTAACATTGTCCAAATTAAAGCTATATACTTACACATTAAATATTTAACTTATTAAGGTATTGGTACAACTTACTTTAAAATACGATTTACGTTCCATCATTTTTTTAACTAAACCAGGGTTAGGACGTACAAGATCTTTCCACTGAAGTGTTAACCCTGATAATGTATTTACAAGGTAAAGCTTACCTAGCTTCGAGTGTTGTGTAAACATTGGATTTCCCAACGTTACTGCAATTTGTACTCAAACCTTGACTGTTAGTCATCCATATAATTTATGCATTGAACATCGGTTTAGTTAATAGAGACAGTTTGATAGTTTCCTTCTTGTCTTTTTTAGATGAGTTACTTTAGAAGGACAGTTTATCTTTGACATACCCGGTATTGTATATTACCTATCCACATAATTTTAACTTTGCGAATAAAAAGTTTTTTTCTGAATTTCTTGCAACTATAAAATTGTAAGTGAGTAGAAATAAAGTTTAACCTTTATAAATAAAATTTTTGAGAGTTATTAAATAATTAGAAACAGCGAGTTGCGAGTCACAGTTCGGGGCGGATGTATACAGTTTGCAGGATTGGATGACATTTTTGACTTAATAAATCATTTTGTCAAAACCAAAACTTTTTAATTTTAAGATTTATAGGGAGCTGCGATATAAACAATTTTTACTACAGCTAATATTTTTCTAATTCTATAAACATGCTTGCTATAATAGACCATACACATTAACCGATTTAAAAATATACAACTTTCGTTAATTGAAACAGAACAAAACGATTTAAGATTTGGACAACCTACTCATATAGTTTATACGATTACTTTTTATCTATACATCATAAAAGAAAGGGTACAATGTAATGGAAAGAACAGATTGGTTCCTGTAGAAACTACTTTTGTTCCTCAAGAAAATAGAAAATTACTTTCTTAGCACAGAGAACACCTGCTTCTGATAGTTTCCTATGAACCGTTTTGATTCTGGAGTACTAAGATAAATAAAAACAAGCTAACTTGGCTCCTTAGCTATTAAGAAAAACAAAGCAGTGAACGTCAATGTTGTTATGAAACTGAGCGGTTAGTGATAACAAATCAAGGTCACTAGATAGTAAAGGTTGCCTGATAGTTATGTAAACAAACTCAAACCCCTCGCACCGTTCCCTGTCCAGTGACGTCATTATAGTACAAAAACGACGCGCTACCATGAAAGTTTTATGTTTCGTCGTACAAGTCACCTCATTTTTTTTAATAGATGTATTAAACTATTTTTTGGGGTTGCAGTTTTTTAAATTAATAAATAAGTTACACATTTTAACATTTGTAATTGTAAGAATATATCTTAACCTTTTCATAAACATTATGTTTATGTCGTTAATTTGTAATTTACAATAATAACAAAAGTATAATCATACAAATTTTAATTTTAATTTTTACTGACTAAAATTTAAAATAAAAAGCTATCTTGGTAATACATTTTAAATCATATAACTAAAAAGCAGCCATTAAAATTGTATTTAATATTTTTTACAGAATAAAATAAGAAAAAATGCAATCACGTTAATACATTTTAATCTATATAATAAAAATTAAATGCTATTCGTTGGTAAGCATCACTTGAGAACCACTGGACCGATTTTCTATTTTTTTGTTTTAAAATATTCGTAATAGTACGAATTAGGTTTTTATGGAAAGACATTTTTGAAAAAATTCCCAGAAATGTTTCAAATTTGGAAAAATGAACACCCTTTTTTATATGAACTCAAGACCAAAACTCACGAAAACAGCTGTTCGGACAAAAAACTGCTTAGCAACACAATGTTTGTTTACATTTATTACCATAGCAACTTTACTTAGCAAATTTATAATCAGTTTATTATTCTTCAAAACCAACAGCTTTTACTTCGGCTCGCATTATAATGCCGAAGTATTCAAATCATGCGAAAATTTTGTGTGTGCCGGTTTCCTGTAAACAAGATATAAGCACTCACAGACGTCGTAGAAAACTTCTGGTGGTACCAGAATGTTCGTATTTTTATTACGAGTTGAAAAGCTTTAGATCTTTCTAGCGTGAGTTGTAGCGCGTCGGGGCCACGTATTTGAGTCACAATTTTGAAAATATAGGGTCGAAATTATGAAAATACAGTGTGGGGTATCGTTATATTATGTTTTTGGGTACGAAAAAAACGATTTTGAGAGTTAAAAAGTCGTAGCGCGTTGAGGGTCACTTTTTGGGTCAACATTTTGAAAATACAGTGTGGGGTAACGTTTTAACTTATTTTTTAACTAAATGTAACAAATAAAAAGTAATTTAACTTTAATTTCTTTCAATTCGTGTGTTCTGTCCGGACGAGCCGAAGTCTCAAAAAGTGTTCCATATTTCACTACTTTTAAGTTAGATTAACAAACTAAAAGTAAACACAAACAAAAATCAACAAAAAATGCTTACTGTATTAAAAAAAATCAATTCAGTCATCGGTTGTTACATATTATCTAAATACTTAGAGATATGCTGTTTAAAATATAGTTTACATCAAATATATCATATCTATGAATTGTTTAATATTTTTTAAACATATTTCCGCTTTCAAAAATAATAAACAAATTATTTGACACCATGCAAATCATAAACATACATGAGTTTAAAAATAATTGTAATGAAAACTAAACAAACAATCTAAATGAAACAAAAAACCATTAACATTCACATTTTTATCTTTATTTTGATATTTAATTGTAGACTATATTTAAATTCTAAACAGTATCTTATAATACTAATCAATATAGTTATACAAAATCTTAATTTACTTAATGATTTTAGCTTTAGGTACATATTACACTATCAAATTTAACCAAATATTTGACAAATAACTATGATAGTGTAATGTGCCCCTTAGCTACATTGTATTCACTTTAAGATTTAGATACAAAAATTATTCAAATCTTATAATTATTAGACAAAGCTTTTAGTACTAGCTATTGCTTATTTTTATTCACACGATTTTAAGTAATGTCTTAAAGTTATAGCTAATGCTTAATATTTTATTCAACAGACTCATTAAGTTAAATTGTTGAACAAAAAGTTATTTTCCACAATTTTAATGCAAAAGATAGCCACAGAGACTACTTTTAAATCAAAATATTATCTAGGACAAAAGAAAATTGTAATAACATTTTATATGAATAAGTGGGATTATATTATTTACTATTACAATAGAAACAAAAAAGATCTAGGCCTACCTGTGAAAATATATATAAGTTCTTCCTTCTTGTTTTGCTTTTCCATAATAATAATTGCAAGTTGCAACCGCACAAACGGAACCACCTTTAGGTTTATTTATGATTTTCTAGCCCTTGTAAATAATATATTAATTTGTTCTACTTTAAACAATTTATATACACTAATTTAAAAAAAAGTTTAAGTTTAAAACAAATGAGTAACACGTATAAACGAAAACGACAAAACCTTGATCAGTGTCTAGTTGTACTAACAACTACGTCACAGCCCCCACTCCACTTTTTTTATATATCCCGAATGAGGCAACCTTTACTATCTAGTGACCTTGATAACAAATAACAATTATTTAACTAAAAGTTTATTACATTACACGTCCCTAACAACATTATCTTTTCCATTTAATTTGTTTTTATAGTTCCAAAATCACATATAATTAATCAATGATTCGTATCATTTAACAGAACGACATAACCTACCTTGCACTTATGATAAATCATTTTATCCCGTTCTATAGGGTATTGAGATATTCTCTGCTACAGCATTGCCAAATTCATTATAGTCTGTACCGTAATAGTAATGATAAAGGTGACGCTAACAGTTAGGCTTCTGGTTAAAACATCAGTTAAATGTTTTATCTGCTGGCATTGTACCAAGATAATGCAAATTTAATATTACTTCGATTTGGCAAAATAATGTTTTGCATTCTTCAAATAAACAAGGCATCTTTTAGAGCTTGTTTTGGGGGTACAATTTAGATAAGGAAAAGAAAAATATCGATCATTTGACAAAATATTGAACTTTAGGAAGTTAAACTGGAAGTTTTAATTTTAATAAAATATCTTAATACTATACCCTAACGAGTTAAACAAAAAATTAAGTTTAAATCATTTCCTTTCCAACGGTTTTTTGTTTTATTACGATTGGATGATTTTTAGTGGGCGAAATATTCAATACAATGTAGAATTGTTAATTGAGTAGTGTGAGACCTAGGTCAAGCGCTTTGACTGCTCAATTGTATGTGTTACTATAATTTATTTCTTAACAATTTAGAAAAATCTATTTCTCAGAGATATTAACAATATTTGACTTGTTTTAACTGTTTCCCATTTTGTAATGGATTTACAATATCATCAAAATGTATGTGGACTGTTGAAAATTCTTTCTCAGATCAGATTTATATAACAAAAACAATGTTTTTCATAAACTCATGTTTACCTATTTAGGTAATGTTCAAAAGGCTTCGTTTATAATTTGTTGGTAATAAGGTTTTAATACTTGGTATATTGCAAGTTTACTTTGCAGTTAAAAACTTTAGACATTTTCTACACTAAATACAATCTTTGCTTTCCCTAAACGTGTAAAATAAAATGTAATAGACCTATACCAAATTTAAACTCATATTTTATCTAGTGTCAAAGGAAAGTAAGTTTTTTTTTTAAATACTGATTTGTGATAGTTTGGAAACTATTTTTGGATTTTTGTTGACTAATGGATGCTAATATAAATAGTAGAATGTTCCGTTGAAACACGATGCACATTTAGAAATAGTAATTACTTTAACAAATTCAGGTAAGTTAATTAATAATGTAGTTTTCTCTGCTTACATAACATTAGCGTGTTAATATTATATTAATTCAAACATATCTAATTTAATTTTTGTAATCATTATTCTGAAAAATAATGAATTGAGCAAATTTGTATACCCAATTAATTTTGTTCAGCTCCCTTGGCATTAAACAAGGCTCTCCGGCTGTATAAGAAGAATCCCTTTATTAATTAATAGCTCGTTTGAAGACTCTTTAAAGTAATAAACAAGATAAAAAGTGTAACTTACCCAAAATTGTATATTGTTAAAAGTGGGTCATTACTTCTAAAATATTTTTATTTGTGCTGAAATTAATTGTAAATTTCATATAATATATTATTAGTACTATTATTATTATTATTGACACTGGGTTAATCGAAATATACAAAATATACATTTACTTCCATATATAAAATATTAGAATCTCAAATCTGAAATTTTTTTATACATATAAATTGTCTGTCACAAAGAAAAATGTGAAACTAAATAAATTATAAATAAAACTAAAAACGAAACGTTTATTATCAATTGTATTGTAAAAGTTTCTAGGTAAGTTTGCTTAGAACTAGTTAATTAAACAACCATTTAGCTGATTGTGAAGAAACCTCTACCGATGGTTTGTGCAAATTACCGCCTAAATTGATCAATATGTTTCATGGAAAATGTTCCTCTTTCGAGGGCTTGCTAAACCATTTATTTTAGCAACTATGTAATGCAACTTAAATTATGAAAATTTACAGTGGTATCCATTATTATTTGTCTATACAAGAAATTAACTTATTAAGTGAAAACTCGAGTACTTTTTCCAAGACTCTGAATTTGTAATCTAGTTTAAAGAGAAGACTTTCCTATACATGTATCGGCCATTGTTAAAGAAATCGAGATAGTTAAACCAGATTCTATGCAACTATAACATTAAACCATTGAGTATTTAATCACTAAGATCCAATCAAGTTGTTTGCTGACTATTATGTACTAGTATTGACATAGTTGAATGTACAATAGCTTACAGCCGAACAGTTAATAAATAATATTCTCTGGGGAAATTAGATTATTGCTGTTATCCTATGATGGGGCTGACACTTTGTAAAGTCAATAGTAATAGCTTTGTAATAGAGTTTGGATTGGTACGTTCTGTTTACTGTTATGTTTAACTATATTATGATATGTTCCCAGCATGAAGTACAAAAATGGTTAAACGTTTCTGGAACCGTGCAATGCTTATGCACTTTGTTTTCCTATTATACATAACAAATTTGTTTTCTTTGTCACCTTTTTGTAAATTTGTTTTCTGATTTAAGAAATATAGGCTGTATGCTACATATAAACACGTAGAAACTTAACATTCACATAACATAAATAACTATGGTACTGGTTCATAAAACGAAAATCGCACATAGAAGTATAAAAGTATATTTTTATTTTTTCATAAATATGTTTATGCTTAGACTAAAATCTTTGTTTATATTTTAGTTGCCTTTACGCCTATTAAATTAACTTGTATGAAACGGTTTACCCATTAAGTAGGCTCCAAAAAAGTGTCTCCCGTACGCCCCAGATCCGCCATAATTGAAACAACTCTAAGTTCCCCGGATCTCAATACTTAAGGCTCTTCTTTACCTTGAAGAACACTCCCGCCCGAGTGTACAGTATGATTTTAATAAAAAGGTCTGACTCAAGCCGCAAAATCGTTGAAACATGCATTCGTAATAACGTGTTTCGGATTCTATTTATAAATTAATAATCTGGGAAACTACTTCAAGTTATAAAAAAAGGCTTTATATTTTTTACTTGTTAGCTTAAAAAAATATGGAAATTATTGCTTAAAAATCCAAAAAAATTCATTAAAAATAATCAATTTTTACTTAGTTAAACTGCTGATTAAAAGGAGTTGCCGTCGATATCTTTCAATTATGAGATATATATGACAAAAGCACATAGCCTTCCAGAACAATTTAAGATGTTTCACAACTTTTTAGTTTGGAAAACGGCGTCCGAAACACGTTAGTACGAAGTGAATATTTTTGCTGTTTTACGCAAGGTAGAAGACCCTTAATACTGTAACAGTATATTCAAAATTATAGTTAATACGTTTAGATCGGAAGATTCAACATGTGCGACTTTGGAGGTGGGTTAAATTTTCAAGGGTTGCCTTGTTACACGTATTATTGTTGCTCTCTCGCCCCTCTGCTTACATCTAATACTTTACTATTTAAAGTTTTTATTTGAATGTTTATCAACCTCGGAGGAAGAAGATCAATGGCAATAAGTCAAATTTTTCACGCCACCTTATTGATGAAAACCAAATTTATACATGTTTCAAAATCAATATGTTTTAAATCTTGTTCCAGGTCATTCCGTATCTAGTTAGGTATCACTGTTTAATTATTCATAATTTATTTATAAACACGCTATCTAAGTGTCTATAATCAAGATAGCTACTAAAAGTTTTAACAACGTATAACTAAAAGACAGAAGTTTTTAGAACTTTTACCGGCGAAAGAAATAATTACACTTTTATTTGTGTCATTAAGCGTAAATTCAAAAATGTGTACTTAAGTTTAAGTCAACATAAAATTTTCAGAACTAATAAAGTTAAAATTAAAATGTACTTTCGTTAAACATTTGAATTATTAAATTATTGTTACGTATTTTACTATTTCACAAAGTTTAACTGTAGCTATCAGAAGGAGGTATTTTTTTCTACTTTATGTATACTATTGTCTACACTGGAATTGTCTCTTAAACATTGTTTTTATTATTATTTCAATTTGGATCTTTGTAACATTTTTGACGCCCTTTTAATTTGGTTAAATATTAATCATACAGAGAATCTTACTTGCGTGTCTGACATGCACTTGGTAGAATTCCCATTGTTTGTAAACCTGTCTTAATACAGTTTTGTATCTAACGAAACTACAATCCTTATATATAATTCTGTAAGCGAAATTTTAGATTCAAAATTGTGGGAATTAGGTAAATCGGAGGATGATGGGAGAGGTATCAAATTAAAGGTATCGATTCAAGGAACGAGGGAAAAATAAAAGTTTTTTCTAAAATTTAAAACTAAGGGGTTTTTGGGGTCCCCGAAAAACGAAAAGTGCCCATAAGAAATACATGAGAATTTAAAAACATCTGTTTTGTATTAAATACATTAAAAACATAAAACAGCTGTTCTGTAGTTTACATTAAAACATTTGGTATTAAATAAATAAATTAAAACAATAAAACAGCTGTTCTGTAAAATAATATGACAGTTAATGTAAATTATATCCTTATATATAATACGTGAAGCCGTTTTTTGTAAACACAACTCCTCCCTTATTTCTGGACCAATTTTAATGTTTGAGTTGTTAAAAAATTCGTCTCATTTCGTAGTTTTGCAATAAGGTTTGAGATGTCAAAAATTCATATCCTTAATGGCGTGAGCTAATCTCAAAGGTCGGGTTTTCTCCATAAGATTAACATGGAAAGAATTAAAAAAAAAAAACATTTCTATATAAAACAGCTGTTTATAATAAGAAACAAACTAATCCAGCTCTGCTGCTTTCGTGGATGTAAATAATTATGTTTATAGTATTCAGGAGGTTATAAAAATATTTCCATACAAAACAGCTGTTTATAATAAGAAACAAACTAATCCAGCTGCTTTTGTACAAGTAAATAATGATTTTTAAACAACAGATATTACAGTTGATTCGGATGTCCAGCTTTTAGTACTAAATAATATTTTAAGTTAGGCCTATTTTGAACCAACACATGCTTCAACACACAAAAACCAATAAAAACTTGGGTAAAGGAATTTAAAAATAAGAAAACACTATGTTACATCATAATTAAAAATAAATAATACATATAGTAGACCTATTTATTGATAATATACGGTAATTGATAGTGAGTAACTTTTTGGTTAGGTTTTTTATTAAGTGTAGGACTACAACTGAGCCTTACTGGTTCTTTTAACCTTTATTATAACTGTTGTTATAAAATATAGAAAATAATTTGATTAGAACCAACATGATTTACCATCTTAGTTTTGAGGTTATTGTTAATCCTGCCCCTTTATTATAAATAAAACATGTCATATGTTTTTAGAAGGTTCCATCGGGGGTTGGCGTGCGGAGCACGCAGGGGTCTCCCCTAGTAAAAATGGTAATACATTTAACAAAAACAAATAACAAATGCTTTAAGTTTATTGATATATTACCAACTAAATACTACTGCTGTCCAAGAATACCTGTTCTACACTCGATTCCACAATCACCGTTCAGTACAGGTCTTACGGGAGAATAGACGTGTTACTACTATTACAGCGAACATCACGTTTATTGTCATGCGGGTTGCGTCAACTGACCGAGCATTGCATGGGAGTTAATGTTTGTTGGCCACTATCGCTGAGACTGTCGTAACATCGATAACATGGCTTATATGCGCTCTGTACTGCACGGTGAACGTGGAATCCAGTGTAGAACCCAACATTTTCCAATGAAAACGAATAGCAACCTATGGGACAGTTGTTTCCAAACATCCGACACAGGTCTTTGAGAATGGTGTTGGCTGTACAAGTTTGTGCTTTATTGCAAAAACGACTGGACAAATAGAGAAGAGTTTGTTTTCATTTTGTTTACGATGGAGAGGTACGTTTATAGTAGAGTTCAAGCAGGTCCGTCAAGTATTACCATTAACATATTGACATTAATAAACTATACAAACTTTACTGTTATATCCTTATTATATATTAAGTTCTGTAAAATGCTTTATAAACCTTTGCAGAAATAAATCATTTCAAGTGTAAGTATTGGAATTCCGTGAAAACGTCAAATTTTTCCAACAATAGAAGCTTTGATAATAAGATGTCTACAATGCTGAAATCCTTTTATACTGAAATCCGCATTGTTACACTTCAGTATAACTTGACGCGTTTCTTCTTAGATATTTTATTGGTTGAGTGACCGCAGAATATGTATTTTAGTTTTGTACTCTCATTGTAGTATCTTATAAGTAATAACTGAACGAGTGGTTTGTGCATCATTGAAATTTGAGAGAATAAATGTTTATATATGCATAATATATTTATAGTTAATATTAGTTAGTTAGGCTATAGATAATTAAAAATTACCTATTCGATTTAGAATAAAGTGTAAAACATTTAAATTAGGAAAACATGGAATATGTTTGATTGTAATAAAACAAAGCCTTTCTCTTTGGGCAAAAGGAATAAGTAATGTTTTGAAAAGTTACGGAAAACTAAAACCGGAAATATGTCAATTGCTTGTAAATCTGCAAATGTCTTTTCATTGGTTTTAATTTTTTTTTTTTAGCCAGATTGAATAGTATTCTATTAATTTAATTACTTTCATTGAAAATATTAAAACTGGTATGAAATTTACATTTTTGTATATATTATGTATACATACCTATTACTTCTTAGCGAGATACTTAAGAATACTATTTCATTGGTGGTTGTTAAGGTTTAATAAGTTTAAATGTTAATTTAGGTTTCACATTTCATTTAAACGTTCTAGTATGTTTCAAACAAAATTCCTAAACTTAAGTACTCATATTTCAAGTTATTTAACTACTTAAACTTGTTCCACGGCTTCAACTTCATAAAACATTTTTGTTTGGTAAGTTCCGATGGAATCAGAAGCAGTAAACTAACCAGGTCTTTTTTATTTTGGACTTATAGACACACAGGTCTTACTGTTGTGGTATAAATCGGGTTTTTACCATAGCCTCTTTTCAAATCGGATAGGCTTTTAAATGGATCATTTTGCCTCAAAAGTTGTTTTATGAAGCACTTGAACTTTTTTTTCTCGAATTCACCTAACTTCTAGCCAAAAAACCTTTCACCCTCATGGTTAAAACATTTTCTGTTTCTTGCTGGCATCCTTAGAGGATTTTTTAGATTTATCTGATTATTGTCAAAGAAATTCTGTTTGCCATTTTCTGTAATATTTATTTTTTTTATGTCCCTACACTGACTAACTATCAACATCCAGTAACGTGGGTGGTACACTTCTATGTATTGGGCTGTAAGCATAATAAAATGGATCATTCTTATAGTTTACTTCGTTTATGTTGCAAGGCCAGATGGCACGTCTAAACAAGTATAATTTGTTGGTGTCTTTATTGGCAAGGTTTAAACTATGCGATATTTTAGAATATACAGTGATACTAACATACTGTGCAGATTCATGTGTTTCCTCTGAGCCAAGTTGTTAGTGAATGCACATAGGAAAGAATGCACTGCAATGACTCTTACGGTGAGACCTTAGGTCTGGAGTGGTGAATGAGCACCGATCATGGTCCCCATAACACCGAAACACTCCATAATCTAAACCCGCAAAGTCAAGGTGCAAATTCGCAAAGCTAGTTTTTCTGCTGCGAGCGGAACGAAAAACGTGAGCCGGTACTGGAGGCTGAGGTGCAAACAAAATTTTACTAAAATATAGTTCATATTAGATTAAAGCATATATTTAGTGCCTAAGTTAGTAGACCAATTTCCAAAATGGTTGAAACCCTAAAACATAATAAACGTATTTCTTTAGATTTTCTCACTTTACGTCATCGGTTCAGGTGCGTTATCTAACTGTTGTGTAACTGGATTCATCGCACATCTCAATAATAGCCAGAGTTATCTTTTCAAACATGTCAACACCATAAAACACAACAATGTTTTCGTAAACCATAGATAAAACAACGAACTACACGATCAGCTGGGGAATGTGTCAGCAGTTGAATTGCGTAAAAGGAGTTTTTACATGAAATGTCCCTTTTTACCCAAACGTGATCTCAGATCCTTTTCAGTGAGTGAAAGTGTTACGTAACCTATCTCATTTGACTCAAATATAAGTTTCACTTAGCTGCACTATGTCGTTATACACACTTAAATATAACTTTAAAGATTTGTTGTAGGACATGGGGATTCGCCACTGTTAATAGCCATTTTTGAAATTTGTTTCCATTAAAATGACTTTTTCCTTAATAAACATTATTTTGTAAATATGTGTGCGAAATTTTAGATCATTCTAACCATTATTTCATATGTAAAAAATACATAAATAAAAAGTTACCACATTTTGCTGTTTTTAATTTGTTTGATAAAATTTTATTTTACACACAAGTTTGTTCACCACATGATTTTAGACAATTTTCATTATTTATTTCAAATGATAGGAATAAGTATTAGTTCATAAAAGAGCTTATCATTATAATCATAAATCATTATATCATTATAATCATTATAATTTTATGACTCACATATGGAGCAGGAGAATTCTAGAGTGTAAGTCCAGTTCAGCTCAGTGTTACGTTCAGTTATTTCCCGCGCCTCAATTACTTATTTAGGCAACTTATCCTACTTGCTTTTCTAGTTCACCTGCCGCTCGGTAGATTACGCCAGCTGACGGATCTGCGTCATTTTCTTTTGACAAATAAAGCTAACGCATGCCGTCCGGCCATATTGCTTTGTGTTACTATGACGTTAAGACGTATTTTTAGCTGCTTCTAATGTGAAAGTTGTTTGTGGTGGAAAGTGCCTTTTGTGTAATGTAATGTAATGTAACGTTTTCAGAGTAAGTTTATATATGCAGCGTATACTATAAAGTAAAAGTAAATGTAGTTTATACTCTGAAAACGTGTTGTCATGTTTTGTAACGTCTTTCAAGATACACTCCATATTAACCCAGGTAACGATCTGCTTTCATTTTTATTAAGTTTAACCCTAGAACCGGCAGATCGCACGAAACGTGCGATCATGACAACACATTTGTAACGCGTGATTGTATTGAATATTTGACCCACTAAAAATCTTCCAATCTCAAAAAGACAAACACCATTGGAAAGGTAATGTTTCAAACTTTATTTTTTGTATTTACAATTTCTTTCTAAAACGTATATTTACATACGTAATCATCGTTGCAGTTTATTAGTTTTCTACAAATCAATCGGCGCCCGAAAATTCATACAAAACATAACGAAATAACTTAACTTTCGTCAATCTCTAAAACCCGCCCAGTAGGTTGTCTTAGTTAAACCTATGTACCAATGGATTCATCACAATTTCCCCTATCCAAAACTTTCATCCAATCAAAAATCAGACCAATAGTATTGAAGTTAGAAGGGGTTTTGTAGACCCTTGCAATTTTGCAGTTTTCCAACCAATAAACAGCGTTATTTATTTCACGTGAGATCTGTATGACCTCAATTGTTTTTTATAGATATTTTGGTATCTTTGTAAAGATAATTCTTCAAGCTAACTTCCCCTGTAAACCAAATTTGCTATATTTGAACAGTTTATTGTGTAGGACCGTGGGAAAGTGACTGATAATACGGTCTCACCTAACGTTCAAATCTGTAGCGTAACGGACTTTTTCAACATAGGGAGACATACGAGAATGCGCGCGCATCTTGTACAGACGAGAGTTTTCTATATTTTTCTAACTTTTGTTATTCAAATACTTCTAAGTCAAACACTTTTATGAAAAGATAATTTACAAGTATACAGTTCAGTTCTTTGATTTATTCTCTACACTTTGTTATAATAATATTTTATTTTTGGGCACAGCATATATTAGTAAATTACGTTTCTAACTTGGCATACTTTTGATAGCAGACTTGTAGTAAGAACATAAAATCTCGTGTTTTCAAAATAAGAAATTTGAAAATGTTAAATGTTTTTATACAGTTCTATTTAGAACTAAATTACGAAACTTTTTTACATTTATGGAAAAAATTACAAAAAATTTTTACTACTTTTTATGTAGACTTAAAGTTGAACTTTTATTTTTCGTAACTGAACATTTTTTGTTTCTTGAGCTAATAACTTTCTAAATTTTACATCTATAATTTTTTTACTGGCATATACAAATTCTTTGAATCTTTCTCTACAAAAAAGCTACAGAACACTTTTGGATTGGGGTTCATTTACTATTTTTGGCGAATTTTTGAATAAATGCTTGCACACGCCAAAAAATCCATTTTCGTTAACATTGCCGGTTCTAGGGTTAAGATTTTCAAACTGTCGATATTCATCCATGTATATATATTAATT
>JAGFPH010002846.1:107690-122699 GCA_018207615.1 Philaenus spumarius | reverse complement strand
TACTGTGTCGTCTATTCAAGGTCCAGTTCAGCTTCCGATTTGTTAATAGTAAAAGACGGCACATGTTTTTGGTAGCAGAGCTTGGTTTCTTTCCTAAATTAAATTTTCTTACCAGGTCAGCTGCATATTGGAGCAGCTGTTTTTGTTTGCATTGGTATATTAATTAACGATTTTTTTTGGTAAGTTAATTAGTGGCGCAATTTACATTTTTCACATCTACCTTGTCCGTCAAATACCTAAACACAAAATTTTCCTAACCAGCATATCTCAAAACCAACACAAATTTTTGATGAAATTTTAGTTTTTTTGTTTATTGACTTGTTTGTATTTAACTTTCGGAGCAGTCAACTTGAATAAGCGAGAAAAACAAAAAAAGAGGTTTTCCTTAAATAAATAAAATCAAAAAATTTCCTTGCTCATTTGACTTGGCGTTATATAATCACACATCCGTACAGCACAAATAAATTAATTTAAATTGAACATAGATACAGGTTAACCAATTTTTTTTATATATACATTCATTTTTTAACGCAAACACATTCAATTTTTTTTCTTTCTCTCTCTTTAATTGCGGAGCAGTTTCGGGTTAGTAAGGAAAACAAAAAAAATATTTAATAATCTTTGTTACGTTCATTTATTTCACGCGCCTCAATTTACTTATTTAGGCAACCTTTCCTACTTGCTTCCCTATTTCACCTGCCGCTCCGTAGATTACGCCAGCTGACAGTTCTGCATTCATTTTCTTTTGACAAAGAAACCTAACGTATGCCGTCCGGCCATATTGCTTTGCGTTACTACGATGTTAAGACGTATTTTTGCTGCTTCTAATGTGAAAGTTGTTTGTGGTGGAAAGTGCCTTTTGTGCAATGTAATGTAATGTAATGTTTTCAGAGTAACTTTATTTATGCAGCGTATACTATAAAGTAAAAGTAAATGTAGTTTTTACTCTGAAAACGTGTTGTCATGTTTTGTAACGTCTTTCGAGATACACTCCGTATTAACCCAGGTAACGATCTGCTTTCATTATTATTAAGTTTAAGATTTTCAAACTGTCGATATTCATCCATATATATAGTAATTGTGCCTATATATAATGCTACCTTTCCTTTATTTAAAATTCTGTTTATCAAATTTAAAACTAGACTCAATCATATCTAACCTAAGTTTTTATACAATCAGACTGTAAATGTTTTTTGCTTCTAACTTTTGCACTTTAAAATGTTCATAATTGAAGAACTCTGTAAAACCATATGTTTAATGGACAGTTGTGTCGTTACCTTATTTTAAAATCAGTTTGGAAATAACTATAAACTTTAAAGCATTCTGCTATTACTATCAAGCATGTTCCAACTGTAATGTTTTTGACAAACTGTAACAAGCATTATGCAGCACCATTTTAAACATGTTTTTTCTGCATAATGTCAGATCAGTAATTTTGACTGTGTTTGGTCTGTTCTACAGTTTAACTGGGTTCTACTTCTGGCTAAACTTTTCTACATCAGGTTAAACCTTTTCAACCATCAGGTTAAACCTTTTTCACCATCTACTTAAAGTATTCGACAGTCAACTTATATAAAAAAAAGAATAGAAAACATGCTTATGGATAATCATTTTTAATTTTGAATTGTTGTGAATTACAAACTTTATTACCCGTCTACATAAACATTTTATTCACCAGCTACTAAACTACAAACCTTTTTTTTATTAATATGTGCAAACCTACATAAACATTTTAGAGGTTGTTTCTACAGAGTGTTTCTTGTGATTGTAATGTATATTTATTAAATTTTTGTCTAGGTTAAGTTATTTAAATATAAGGGTGGTGCGGAGCTAGCTACTTTTCGGCACTTACAATCCCTCAGGGATTCTTCAAAATTTATTCTATTTAAAGGTGACGTCACAAACTAATTTATTTTCAGTTTAGTCTATTATTTTTTATTTGTTTATTTTTCCAAAATTTTCTTTTAAAATAAACATGTTGGTTGATCAACCGTATACCTAAGCAGGTATACCAAAATTAGGTATAATAACTCTTTCCTTTGTTAAGCGTATACGTTATATTATAAGCTATATAGTAAAACTTTACTGTATATGAATAATTGTTTTTTTGTCGAAATGTTATCTTGTAATCTTTTGTTAATATAACTTATAAATTTAATTCAGAAAAAGGGGAGGGTTTTAGTTGTTCTTGTCAGGGCGGGTTAGTTAATTATTTGTTTAATTTTATATAAGGGCGTATAAATTAATCTTTTTTTTTTTTAATACATAAGTGCATATCAATTTTTTTTTGTTAATGACAAACTATTTGTTTTTTTGAATAAACCATTTAACTGAATTCTGTGTACATAATTTGTATTAAATAAGTTACCTTTTGTAAATGGATGAATAAGACTTATTCCAGCAGATTTTTAGCAGATCAAAGGTAAGGTTATCTCTGTTTAATTTTTTGGGTAGGTTAATTCATAATACTGTGTCGTCTATTCAAGGTTCAGTTCAGCTTCCGATTTGTTAATAGTAAAAGACGGCACATGTTTTTGGTAGCAGAGCTTGGTTTCTTTCCTAAATTAAATTTTCTTACCAGATCAGCTTCATATTGGAGCAGCTGTTTTTGTTTGCTTTGGTATATTGATTAACGATTTTTTTTGGTAAGTTAATTGGTGGCGCAATTTAATTTTTTCACATCTACCTTGTCCGTCAAATACCTAAACACAAAATTTTCCTAACCAGCATATCTCAAAACCAACACAAATTTGTTTAATGAAATTTTAGTTTTTTTGTTTATTGACTTGTTTGTATTTAACTTTCGGAGCAGTCAACTTGAATAAGCAAGGAAAACAAAAAAAGAGGTTTTCCTTAAATAAATAAAATCAAAAATTTCCTTGCTCATTTGACTTGGCGTTTTAAAATCACACATCCGTACAGCACAAATAAATTAATTTAAATTGAACATAGATACAGGTTAACCACTTTTTTTTATATATACATTCATTTTTTTTTTAACGCAAACACATTCATTTTTTTTCTTTCTCTCTCTTTAATTGCGGAGCAGTTTCGGGTTAGTGAGGAAAACAAAAAAATATTTAATAATCTTATAAAACAAAAAAAAAAAATTATAAAAAACGTTTTCAAATAAAAACTTCCTTGCTCACTTGATATCTGCCTTGTAATTACGCACCTTTTATTTTTTTTAACAACACCTTGTTTTACAATTTTGTTATTTGCAAACATTTCATCTTTTGTAATAATTAATTTCATATTCAACATGTATGATTTAACGAGAGTAATTGATTATCTTAGAAAATCTGAACTCGCTTTTGAGGTGGTTACTCGCGGAGGCCGAGTCGAGACTGTCAGGGCTATGCGGACTGCTCTAAGGAGTCTGCTTCAGGCAGGTTCAGAGCAGCTCGTAGAAACCATAAGTAAAGAAAATTTACCAGAGCACTTGGAGTTGGCTCGTTACTCATTTGATGATTTGAGTGATGAGTTGGATAATTTAGATTCTAATCAACCTTCTAAATTGGAAAAATTAGCTGCCAGGTTAAACCTGTTTGAGCAAAGATTAAGCTTTTTGCTAAATGTTTTAAACAATTTAAATCTCACTACAACTGATTGCAATGTGGAATGCAACCAAATTATAACTGCTTTCCAAAGTATCAAATTAAAGTTTCAAAGCTTAAGAAATAATACAATTTCTGAAACAAATTTATCACGCCTACCTGCCGTCTCGACTTTGCCAATCGTGAGTGACGTTGCACCCGATCATTTAAATTCTGTTTTTGTGTCCGAAAGAAATCTGTTTGCTGAGAATAATGGGTTGTCAAATTCATTAGGTGAAGCTCAGCAGCTTTCATCTCCTCGGTTTTCCTATGGAAAGCTGAAGCATCCAGCGGAAAAACTTTTATGTACCTTACCAATAACGGACGGGTTTGATCTGGAAAAGCTTATTAAGTTTATTAAAATCTGTTTAAATTTATGCCGAACTTATCCTGATTTGAATCGGAATATAATAACTGTCCTTCTGCCTTATGCTCAGGAACCACTCAGTTCATGTTTGCTGCGACACAGCAACTTCCCTGATTTTCGTAAAGAGGCGCTCAACTTATTTGTACCTGCGAAAAGACGCCGAACTCTGGAGCAGGACCTCTTTTATCGCCCCCAGGGGCATAATGAGACTCTGCACCAGTTTGTGAGTGAGATAAAGGAAGCTGCCCAGGTGCTTCTAATAAATAAAAATCCGGCAGAGATTATAGAAGTAATTATAGATGCCCTCTCACCGGAAGTCAGGAGTTGTCTGGTGTTTGCCAGCAAACCTTCTAATTTTAATGACTTGGACAAATTATGTGCCCAAGTAAATAATGTTTTGTTTACTGACAAAGAGAGGTCACCCGTCTCTAAAGGTTTTTCCAGATCGGAACCAGAAGTTAGACCCATAAGGTCACCAATAATATGTTATAGGTGTGGCCAAAAAGGTCACACAGCACCACAGTGTAGGAGCGCCATGCAACACCACAACTCTACACAACACAGACAAACACACCATCCACACAACCAATACAACAATAGATTTTGTTTTCAACAAAAAAACGATTCAAGGGGCGAGAAATAGCCAGTTTCTCTCTACGTGCCCCAAAGGCCAAAACCGACTACAGCCATATTCCTTTTTACCAGTCTTTTTATACAAAAAAAACAACAACATTCAACACCTTACAGACCAAAACATAAACAAACCGTAAACTCCGCACCTTCGAAACTTACAACTCACAATTTAAAATGTAACAAAGAGTTTCCAGCTCTAGATAGGTTTCATAAGTCATCTGGTGCTAGACCAGAAATGAGTACCCCGTTTTATTTAAAGCCCACGTGCCTCTGTTGTAAATCAACTGGTCACTATAACTGGGAGTGTCCTTCTTTTGCCCAGCGCAGGAGCAGGATCGCTCGCTTCTCTCCTTTGGCAAACAATTCACTTACCAGGAAAACGTATAAGTGTTTAAAATCAAAAGGCTTAACCAACAAAATTTTACCTCTCGTGGAGGTTAACATCAAAAATTTTAAATCTAATGCCTTATTAGATTCAGGGTCAGTAAGAAGCATAATGTCAGCAGACCTTTTTGAAAAATTAAAGTCTTTAAACTCAATAAAGTCCGTTAAAGAGGTAAAATCGGAGTGCCTCACTGCCAACGGAGAGAGGTTAGCTATCAATGTAGCCTGTCAATATCAGTTGAAAGTTGAACACTGTAGCTGGAATTTTGAAATTTTAGTGGCACCTCAGCTATCGTGTCCTTTAATTTTAGGGTCCGATTTTTTTCTTAAAAGTCGACTCGTGTTGAATCTTTTCGAAGGCACCTTCACTTTTAATTTTTGTAAGGCTATACATTTCAAATTAATTAATTTTCAAAAAAAGGCACCTCCTACTCTAAGCTTATCCTCTGCTACTCCGGTCTCTGAAAACCCGCTGGGTCATCTTAATGACGAAGGTCAAAAGGTGATCTCAGATTTAATACAAAAATTTCCTGATGTCCTCACTACTGAATTAGGCCTCACAGACCTAATCAAATATAAAATAGAATTGAAAGACAACATACCTGTGAAGAGTCAACCCTATCAACTGGCACCTCCGAAAATGCAATTTTTGAGGGAGCACATCAGAGACCTTGTGGAAAAGGGAGTAGTAGAAAAAAGCATTTCAAATTACTCCTCTCCGGCTTTTCTTGTTCAACATCCTGAGAAGAAACCCAGGATGGTTATCGATTACCGTAAACTTAACCAGCATATCGTAATCGAAGCAGTACCCCTTCCGAATCTACACCAGTGTTTCAATTGGTTTGTGGGAGCCAAGTATTTCACTGTGTTTGACTTAAATTCTGCCTACCATCAAATTCTACTCACTGAGAGTTCCAAGCATCTCACAAGTTTTTGTACTCCCTGGTTGCTCTATCAGTTTACAAGAGTCCCATTTGGACTCTGTACTGGTGCTCAAGTTTTGACCAGACTTCTTGTCCAAGTTTTCTCAGATATCAAGTTCAAATTCGTTTTCAATTACCTCGATGACCCAGTCATCTATTCGGAAACTTGGGATGAGCATGTTAATCATCTGCACGAAGTCCTTTCTCGATTGCGACAGGCGAAACTTACGGTTAATCCCGATAAGGTTCGTTTTGCTGTAAAAGAGATAAGTTTCCTTGGTCACCTAGTTTCAGCCAGAGGCGTGGAAATTGACCCCGATAGAACCAAGGCCATCAGAACCTTTCCTAGACCCACCAATCCAAAGGCAGTGTCACGCTTTATTGGAATGGTTAATTTTTTTTCTAAATTTATTCCTAACTTCGCTGAACACGCCGCTCCTCTAAATCTGCTCAGGCGGAAAGGACAAAAGTTTCTTTGGAACAAAGAGCAAGACATTGCTTTTGAACATCTAAAAAACGCCATCATACAACCTCCTGTTCTTCGTATGGCAAACTTTGACAAACCTTTTGTCCTTCAAACGGACGCAAGTTCGTGCGCTTTAGGAGCAGTCCTACTCCAGGAAATTGACGGTTCTCGTCAACCTATAGCCTACGCTTCCCGCACTCTTACACCTGCGGAAAGAAAAGCCTCTTCTGCGTATGAGTCAGAATGTCTGGCCGTAGTCTTTGGAGTAGAGAAATTTAGGCAATATCTCGAGCATTGCGAGTTTCTTCTAGAAACGGATAACCAAGCGCTTTCCTGGCTTCTAGCCCGTCCCAGACAGTTAGGCAAAATGGGACGATGGATCGCTAAATTAACCTCCCTTAAATTTCAAGTGGCACATATCAGGGGAACCCAAAACGTTATAGCAGATTCACTTTCTAGGATGTTTGAGATAGAAAAGTCACCCGAACAGATTTCTCCTTCAGAGAATACCATCATTTGCAATAGCCTTTTAACTAATTTCCCCCTTGCCTTTCAGGACATTGGTGCGCTACAGCGCGCTGATGAGATTTTAAATCCCATAATTTCAAATCTGGAAGCAGGTGCAACTTCCAGTCGATTTTGTCTTAATAAAGGGACCCTTTGCCTTAAGAACCACAAAGGTATCCCAATCAAAGTTTATGTTAGCCGATCTTTAATTGACCTGGTTATTAATTATTATCATGACTCCCCAGTAGGAGGTCATTTAGGTATTTTCAAAACCAAATTTAAGGTGAGTGAATTTTTCTTCTGGCCTTCACTCTCACAAGATGTCACCCGTAAGGTTCGCAGTTGTGACACATGTGCTGTGAGCAAGCCCGCTCAAAATAGCAAACTTGGCTATTTGTCTTCAACAGTCCCAACCCGACCGATGGAAAAACTCCACATTGACTATGTTGGTAAACTACCACGAACTTCTACCGGCAATACCATGATACTGGTCGCAGTTGACCAGTTCTCTAAATTCACCTGGCTTTGCCCTGTCAGAGATGCTACAACCTTCAACACCATTAAGGCTTTAAGCCAGAATATTTTCCAACATTTCGGTTTCCCTAAGATTCTTATCTCTGACAACGCCACTTGTTTCACTTCACATGCGTTCCGCAATTTTTGCTTCTCTCGTGGAATCAAACATGCAACGTTATCCCCTATCATCCTCAACCAAACAACGCGGAACGTTTGAATAGAAATTTAAAAGCCGCACTTATTGCCTACCATTCAAGTAGTCAAACTTATTGGGACAAGTCACTATCATGGCTTCAATTAGCCTTTAATTTCGCAACCCACGAGACACTTAAAACTTCACCTTTTAAAATACTATTTAAATTCACTCCTAACACCCCGCTCAGTCTCACCTGGAATATAGACGATCTTCTTCCCAGGGACAATTCAAATCCTTACACCATTTGGCGTAACGCCAAAAATAACATCATGAGAGCACATCAAAAATCTGAGCGCGTCTACAACAAAAACCGTAGACCTAAAATTTCAAGATTGGCGATCTAGTTTGGTGTAAGACGCACAATCTCAGTTCCGCTGTGGATAAAAGGGCCGCCAAACTGATGCCCAGGTGGTCGGGGACTTTCCGCATCATAGATTTTCTGACTCCAGTAACAGTAGCCCTTTCTTTTCGAAATTCTCCGACCTTCATAAAGAAAGCACATGTTGAGCAACTGAAACCCCATTTCACACCCATAGAACCAAACCATCATTTTTCTGAACGCTTCCCGGTATCTGCGAACTGCGCTAGATGCGTTTATCCCCGTTGAACCTCTTCAAGGTAACAAGTTGTGTTTGTTTTGCTGCATGAGTTGCACATTATCACTTGTTGTACAAGTGTTCCCGGACTCGACAATTGAACCCAGAGATTGGTCATCTCAGAGGGTGTTTATTTGTGTGTATTATGACATTTAAAATTCCCGGCGCCGGATTAATCAAACTTTGTCTCTTAAAGTCATGACATGTCATGCATCCTAATAAATCTCACACGGTTTGAAGACTGATCACCTTCTAGACCCGAGATAGGACATAAATAAATATGCCTTTGGGCAAAATATTTCTAAAGGACATAGCGAGTCCCTCTTAATTTTAAGTACATGTGAATCTTCTCTGTCTTATGTTATCCACGTGTGTTATATGTGTGTATTTAGGTGGAGGTATATATTGACCAGTTGATATCTAAATTTAGTGTTAAGAACCCCTTTAGTCTTAGGTATCTTATTTTTTGTTTGCAGCAAACAGTTTTCTTTCAAAAATTTTTTTTAATCACCATTTTGAATTCTGTTTATTGTTCTACCCCGACTCCGTCTTTCGCGGGTGGAGAATTGTTACGTTCAGTTATTTCACGCTTCTCAATTACTTATTTAGGCAACTTATCCTATTTGCTTTCCTAGTTCACCTGCCGCTCGGTAGATTACGCCAGCTGACGGTTCTGCGTTCATTTTCTTTTGACAAAGAAAGCTAACGCATGCCGTCCGGCCATATTGCTTTGTGTTACTATGACGTTAAGACGTATTTTTAGCTGCTTCTAATGTGAAAGTTGTTTGTGGTGGAAAGTGCCTTTTGTGTAATGTAATGTAATGTAACGTTTTCAGAGTAAGTTTATATATGCAGCGTATACTATAAAGTAAAAGTAAATGTAGTTTATACTCTGAAAACGTGTTGTCATGTTTTGTAACGTCTTTCAAGATACACTCCATATTAACCCAGGTAACGATCTGCTTTCATTTTTATTAAGTTTAAGATTTTCAAACTGTCGATATTCATCCATGTATATATATTAATTGTGCCTATATATAATGCTACCTTTCCTTTATTTAAAATTCTGTTAATCAAATTTAAAACTAGACTCAATCATATCTAACCTAAGTTTTTATACAATCAGACTGTAAATGTTTTTTGCTTCTAACTTTTGCACTTTAAAATGTTCATAATTAAAGAACTCTGTAAAACCATATGTTTAATGGACAGTTGTGTCGTTAACTTATTTAAAAATCAGTTTGGAAATAACTATAAACTTTAAAGCATTCTGCTATAACTATCAAGCATGTTCCAACTGTAATGTTTTTGACAAACTGTAACAAGCATTATGCAGCACCATTTTAAACATGTTTTTTCTGCATAATGTCAGATCAGTAATTTTGACTGTGTTTGGTCTGTTCTACAGTTTAACTGGGTTCTACTTCTGGCTAAACTTTTCTACATCAGGTTAAACCTTTTCAACCATCTGGCTAATCTTTTTCACCATCTACCCAAAGTATTCGACAGTCAACTTATATAAAAAAAAAATTGAAAACATGCTTATGGATAATCATTTTTAATTTTAAATTGTTGTAAACTACAAACCTTTTTTTTCGATTAATATGTGCAAACCTACATAAACATTTTAGAGGTTGTTTCTACAGAGTGTTTCTTGTGATTGTAATGTATATTTATTAAATTTTTGTCTAGGTTAAGTTATATTAAAAAAGGGTGGTGCGCAGCTAGCTACTTTTCGACACTTACAATCCCTCAGTTATTCTTCAAAATTTATTCTATTTAAAGATGCCGTCACAAACTAATTTATTTTAAGTTTAGTCTATTATTTTTTATTTTGTTTATTTTTCCAAAATTGTCTTTTAAAATAAACATGTTGATTGATCAACCGTATACCTAAGCAGGTATACCAAAATTAGGCATAATAACTCTTTCTTTTGTTAAGCGTACATGTTTATATTATAAGCCATATAGTAAAACCTTACTGTATATAAATAATTGTCTTTTTGTCTAAATCTTATCTTGTAATCTTTTGTTAAAATAACTTATAAATTTAATTCAGAAAAAGGGGAGGGTTTTAGTTTTTCTTTTCAGGGTGGGTTAATTAATTATTTGTTTAATTTTATCTAAGGGCGTATAAATTAATCTTTTTGAATACATAAGGGCATATAAATTTTTGTTAATGACAAACTATTTGTTTGTTGAATAAACCATTTAACTGAATTCTGTGTACATAATTTGTATTAAATAAGTTACCTTTTGTAAATGGATGAATAAGGCTTATTCCAGCAGATTTTTAGCAGATCAAGGTAAGGTTATCTCGGTTTTGTTGTTTTTTGTAGGTTATTTCATAATACTGTGTCGTCTATTCAAGGTCCAGTTCAGCTTCCGATTTGTTAATGGTAAAAGACGGCACATCAGTGTCTTGACTTTGATCGCTGTTTCCCTCAAGTTTGGTTTTACACTGTCTGATTGTACATACATTTGAATAAATACCAAAGTATTGCACCTAGGCCTTTGAAATTTTCACCACTTATTTTTCAATATAATTAAAAGGTTCTTGTAAATTGAAAACACTATAACTTAAAAACAAAACAAATAAAAATAAATATGTAAATATACATACACAAATTATTTTTATTTAAGTTTATTGATTTATAACTTTTTTTCTGGAACTGATATTGCAATTTCCATTTATAAAAAGTTTTTATACCTCAAATACTACAAAATAAAAACAAAAATTCAAATTAGTTGAAAAACAAAAAAGTTATTCAAAATTTAAAAAAAAAACTTGTATTAAAAAAACATATATGGACAAAACCTTTTTTACAAAAACTCTCCTATTTACTTGTATTTAACCATATAAAAATAGTTTCAAAGTTAAAAATATAAAAATGAAAAACCTCTTAATAGTGGCGAATCCCGTTATCTCGTTGTAAGAAAACTCAGATGGGAACAAGGACAACACACCAGTATTCTTTAATCATTTTACCAAACAATCTGACTTATTCCTTTACTCGGAGCTTACAGTGGCTCCACAGAGTTTGAAATAATTATTTTACATTTGTGCGTATTTAGCTTATGGCCTCTTAACTTTTACAAATAAACTAAAACAATAATTAATTTAATAAATGTTGGCATTATAAAGACCTAAAGGTTTACACGGGGTATGTGTCTTTCAATTACAGTTCTCTTTTAATATTTAATTACAGAATTATTTAGAAACTTCAGTGGATCATAATTTAGAGATGCACATTGTTCATATTCAACTTTAGCTTTCGAGGGAATGGAATAATAATTCAAAGTTACATGGATTGTATTTTCTTATTTAAAATTTTTATTTTATGCCAGTTACAAGAGTATCGAACTAAATGCACGGCCTTAGCGTTTGCACCGCGTCTTTTCCTTAATATGTTAGTATCTCTACGTAGCATCTTATAATGTAGTATACATATATTCATTTTGTTTATTAAATGAAACTCTCTCATTACATTTTCAAAACTTATTGAAAACATTTTGTGATTATTTCAAAGAAGTATTCCATTTAGTAAAATCTTACAAACTATTTTTATTATCACACAAATTCTACACATACTACTTACTATTATTGTACAACCATGGTACACAACGGAACATTTGTATAGTTATTAATAATTGTTTACAAGTATACAGGGTAAACTAAAAGTCTGGAGACAGCTTAATATCTAAAAATATACGAGTCTTATGAGATAGAAATAAAAGCAGTTATTCACTTGAAATTTTTGTATGCCATCTTGGAATGGACTTTATTTTTGTAAATCGGAAGTTGGTCATGTGATACATCATTTCCATTTAGAATTTGAAGAAAACCCCAACGGTGAAATTTTCACATCCATATCTTTAATCGATTAAAAATGGCGACCAAAAACAACAAAATCTTGTTTTTCGATTTTTTTTCATTTTGCTATACTATTTTAAAAATATATTAATTATTCTTCTTTTTTTTTTATTGAGAGTTAAATAAGCTTTCAAACGATATGCCACACAAAGCAATTTGGGAGTATTTAATAACTTTTAGTTTCTGCCATTTTGATTTTTTCAACATTGATTTTGAGGTTAACCAAACACAGTTGTGTGGCATATCGTTTCAAAGTTATAGTTATAGTTTATACATGTTGTTGTAACAAAACCGTACATGGTTATATGTGTCTTAAGATAATGATTGTAATTTCGGCAGAATTATGACGTCATATAATTGATGAAATATATCAGAACTATAATCTTTATATGAACTGAAAATCAAGTATTTAACGACAATCAATATGCAAATCAAAAATGTACTGAAGTTTTATTTAGTCACATGTAATAATAATATAAATTATATAAGGAAATAAGCAGTTCTTGCAATATCCCTCATGCCTAAGAAACTACAATATTTATGAAACATAATATGCCACTATTTTGAGGATGGTTATTACATATTTAACTTCAATTAAAGAACCATATTGTTCTATCATAAGTTATTGACAATAATATTAACTCTAGATTACAAAATTGTATAATGCACATATAATGTCGTTTAAATAATTGAATTGTTTGAAACGAAAAGGACCTGCAATTCTATATGTTCCTTTCTTACGACAATGAATATCCCGTTAGATTGTATCAAATAGAATCTCGATACAATACTTCTACCGCTGGGTTTATGTAGTTGGTAGGACCGATTAACCAATTTAATTAAAAATACAATCATGCAACAATTAGATCTAGGTAGTGGAAAAATAACTGCATCTAATTCTAATTAGTCACTTCTAGACTTTTGTTTTATAAATCCTTATACTTAGTTATGACTTAGTTTTAATCTTCGTTAAGGTTTAAATATGGTTTAAGTAGTCCTAGAGCTCATCTACTAAACCTAACTACAGTGAAACACTGTTGTAATTACACATTTCTTAATACACCTCTAAAATACCCTACCCAGATCGTTAGTATAGATTATATAAGTACTATGAATTTCTTCGAATAACATTAATTAATTACATTTTACTTTTATATCTTTTGGGCGACAGAAAAGGTTCGCACAGTTGTTGAGAACGCCGTTTCATCCTACTTATCTAGGTCAGTATAAAATATTACACAAAGCATTGCATATACTCTCACAACAGTCGACCATACTTACATAGAAAACATTTAGTACAATGTTTTTCTATATCTTGGACTAATTGTCCTTCTTGGACTAATGCAAAGGATGAGACTCAGAAACGAAATTTATGCTGTTGAAAAATGACACGGTAATGATAAAACAGCTGTCAGCACAGAAACTATTGGACAAATTAAGATTGAATGCTTATAAAGTATAATAAACAATAATTAAAAAGTGAGACAGACGATGTCGCTGAATCCAACTTTAAATAACTAACATCAATTTTATTAATATATTTTCTTATTGTATGTTGTGTATTGCAAAACTAGTTGTGTGTTTAGTTTTATATCTTGCCTCACCCCTTACGATGAGAAATGTCCTGTAAGAGTTTCATTGCGAATGGATAAAATATAATTTCCACTGAATAAGGTAAAAAAATAAATGTACTAATAAATAATAAAAACAAAACTTAATATAAACCAGTTGTTTAACTTACAACCCAACAACAGATCTGTTAGAACCCATCATCAGATAGTAACTTCTATAAAAGATGTGCAGTTAATACACATGAAAGCCCTATTAGCTGGTACAGTTAACAAAATATGTATTACCATGATAATGATACTACTGTAAACTTAGAAGGGAAGATAAGAACATAACCTAACTTGGCTTTTGTCACACATAGCTTTCTTCTATAAATCCTAGTACTTTGTTACTTACTTTAGTCCATGATTACAATCTTCTTTAAGTTGAAAAGGATGTTTAAATAGTCACGTATTTATAGAAAATATAGAATTACCCATAGAAAATATTTCAGCAGTAACAAAACTGTTAATAAACTTACAAGTGAAAACAAAAATCTGCGTTATGAGGGTTCCAAACAAAGACGTAAGCCTAGGATTTTCTGCGAAAGAAGTGAAAGATAAAATAAATTATCAAAATTAATTGTGTTAAAAATCCTCATTAATGCTACGGACTGATATTTTGAACTGAAAAATATTAAATTTATATAAATATTTTTCTAATTTACACTTTACTAATTACAAGACTACTTAATTTTTGTAAAACAATATAACACATCGTTTAAGTTTTCATACAAATTATAACAGACGTTTCTTTGTTAAATTACAAGGAACAACTCAACTATTAAAATGACACCTTTATATACCAACTATTAAATACAAATGTAATAACCTTAAATATATATGATCAAGAACATCAGTAATGTTTTTACATTAGTAATACTGTTCTGTTACAAAAGTCTATGATTACATAACAATGTATGCAGAAACATGTAATAACTTTACCTGCATAATATGATCGAGCACATCAGTTATGTTTTGACTTTATTAATACTGTTCTGTTACAAAAGTTCATGATAAAATAAAAATGTATGCAGAAACATGTAATAACCTTACCTACATATTATGATCAAAAACATCAGTTATGTTTTGACTTCAGTAATACTATTCTGTTACAAAAGTTCATGATAAAATAAAAATGTTTGCAGAAACTTGTAATAACCTTACCTACATAATATGATCAAGAACATCAGTTATGTTTTGACTTCAGTAATACTGTTCTGTTACAAAAGTTCATGATAAAATAAAAATGTATGCAGAAACTTGTAATAACCTTAGCTACATAATATGATCAAGAACATCAGTTATGTTTTGACTTCAGTAATACTGTTCTGTTACAAAAGT
>JAGFPH010002846.1:77024-88538 GCA_018207615.1 Philaenus spumarius | reverse complement strand
TAATAAAACTACCAATTTGTAATGACAAACAAATATCATATTGTTATAACTAAACAATGTTAAGATGAAAAGTTTGTATATTGTTTATTAGGATTTAAATCAAAAACAGTAACTATATATTTAAACAAAGTTTATTAAATATTAAAATTGCCTAATCGAGTAGAAAGGGGGATTTTAGTAATAATTTAAAAAAGTTATATAACACTTTTAGATACGTAATCATTTTCATTGCCTGGACTAACTAAATGCAATATATCATTCTTATTATTTTCTTGTTTCAAGTTACCATTGCGTTTTCTGAAATTTGAATAATATTCAACCCTTAAGAACATTATTTGCAAACAACTATGATTTAAATCGAACGCAGTGCATAATGGGTGGAGTTAGAATGGTTCATAAAACTTGATGCCCAATGTGGTTACGTAAATTATTTTTTGAAAATACCATTAATGGCCTTGGGTCAGAGATACAGAACAATCCTACTCAGTTTATTGTGCAATCACTCAACATGAAATCAAATAAAGGTAATGATATCAGATTTTGCATAACTTTAACCAAATTTAAAAATAATAATTCGACCACTCAGCTGAACCGCTGACGTGAGTTGAGCAAATTTCCAAAATTAAGTTCACAGACCTATGTTTTAGGGCTTTAACCAACAATTTTGGAATTTGTTGAACAACGACGGTGTTGAATAGCTGCAAAATGCTTCCCACGCCATTCCGCATATTGGGAATATCTTCAACACACAATGCATTGCGTGCTTCTCACGCCAACCCCTGAATTGGGAATATCTTCAATACACAAATCATTGCGTGCTTCGCTCGCTATCCCCTGTGTTGGGAGTAAGTTCAATACATAATGCATTGCGAGCTTCGCACGCCAACCCCACGGTAAAATTCACCACTCGGCTTTGAACTTGGTACTTTTATGGTACTTTACGTTTGGTCGATTTTGGGGGAACCAAGCGAGCTATAAGGTCGCGTAACAACCAAAATGTGCAAAGCAACAGCCTACATTTATTTATGATTGCAAAAAACTATTAAAAAATCTAAAAAAATAAAAAAATCTAAAAAAAATAGAAAAAATCTAAAAAAAAAGTTATTTCTGGTCGAAAAACGTGTTTTCGTTTGTTGGATTTTCTTTGCTAACGAACTCGTCTGAGCGACATAGACAACCAACGTGTGTACCAAATTTGGACCAAACCGGACCTAAAATGTGTGCGCTAGAGTGCGAACACATATATACACATGTATGTACATACATATATATGATTTTTAATGACACCCCAAAACGTGTTCTGGGGAAAATGATCGATGCTCATTTGCTACTTCCGACCTTGGGTTTTACCATAGGGGCCACTACAATAGCTAATTTTTGCTATGAAAATTCGCTAATAATGGAAGTGATACGTTTTAAAAAAACCAGCCAGTAGGCCTATATTGAAACTGAAACCCATACTCAAAGTTTGTATGGTCTTTACAGTTTTATGGCATTAATAGTTTGTTTGTAAAATTACCCTAAATCAATGAATGTGCTATTTCAACAGATATTCGCTCATAAAAGGATTTCAAGCAAGATGGTCTGCGACAATATGCTAAATATCACACCCTGTCATTGTATTGGAATATGTGTTTGTGATTTTTATTTGCTGCATTGACAGTATATCAACCTATATGTATGAGTATAACCTACAAAATCCTAATCTAGTGATTGTCGAATACGCGGTTGGTCGGTTTTAATTAAATTATAATCTCTAAATTATTAAATCTGATAATATGTACAATATTTAATGAAACAAATACAATTAGTTATTACAATTGTATAAAATACGTTAATACTTTGTGAACTAAAAATACCTACCCCACCTCTATGTTAAGAGATTATTGATTAGTTTGTATTATATACAACATTAATTATATTCTCGTGCAAAGGCTTTCTAAAGCCAACAGAGACTGCACGTTGGGGCAAGCAAGTAGTGCAGTTGTTAGCCCAGGCAGCAAGGAGATAAAAATGAAGTTACCTGGAAAAAATGCGGGAGAGATGAAACTTGGTAATACAGTACATTTTGACATCCTAAAAACGTACTAAGTTTGCGACCCCCACCACTTTGAGCTTACGCCGCCATCTTGGAAAATTTCATTTGAATGCGTCCTAGAAAAGAAATTTCGTATAAAAACTACAGACAATTTAATTTTCTACAACTTTTGATTCAAACATGTTTTTGTGAAATGAACAGTTTTGTAGTGTCACCTTGTGTTGTGTATTTATTAAAACTGAATGGATGCGCTATTGTTACCTGAAATTGATGTTCATTATAATTTGTATTATATTATTTAACTATTATTTCTATTATTTGTTTTTGTAATAATGATAGTTATACTTATTATTATTATTCATTGTACTAGCTTCCACACCACTAGTGAGGTAAACTTAATGGGGCGTTTTTTTTTACTGTGTTTACAAATATTTTCACAGAACATTTAAAAAGCCTCTATTGTGGGGATTGTAAAGTTTCAAAAAGATCTTTGCATTAATGGGCAAGTTATACAAAATCAACCGTTTATAAACCTCTTCGTGGCTCACCCCGTAAATAAAACCACAATAAAAAAAAACGCCCCATTAACTTTACCTCACAGGTGGTGGTGGAAGCTAGTACAATGAAAAATAATGATAAGTTTTACTATTATTATTATAAAACATATAATTGCAATAATAGTTCAATAATATAATAAAAAATAATGCATCAATTTCAGGTGATAATAGCGCATTCATGCAGTTTAATAAATATACAACACATAAGATGGCACTTAACTCAAAAACTGTTCATTTCACAGGAACATTTTTGAAACAATAGTTTTAGAGAATTAAATTCTCTATATTTTTTTACGAACCCTATTTTCTAGGACGCGCTCAAATGTTGTTTCGCAAAAACCGGAATTAGGCCACCATTTTCCAAGATGGCGACTTAAGCTCAAAGTGGTGGGGGTCGCAAACTTAGGATGTCAAAATGCACTATATCACCAAGTTTCATCCCTCCCGCATTTTTTCCAGGTAAAAGTACCTGGGCTAACTTACAAGCAGTTTAATTCATGTTTCACGCGTAGTTTATTGTGTAGTATTTAGTTGGTTTAGTTAAACTTTATTTCCGAATTACTCTTACAAAACCGGCCCAAGTGCAGTCACGCAATAAAGTTGGATTATTTAGCTGTTTCAGATTATCCAAAATTAAAACCTTGACTTTAAAGTTTGGTTTCAACTAAACACAGTGCTATACAACATAGGTAAATAGTGTATCACACAAGGTCGCCACGGAGATGCGTATATTGCTATTACCAACTGTTTTCCGAGTCAACTGTCTGCTGGAATGATGGCTTTTAAAGGATCGAATGTTTCCTTCTAAGTTAAAGAGTAATACCAATGAGTGGAAAAGTGATTTTCATTGAATAAATATTATTAATATTATTAAACTAATTTTATTTAGTAGAAGTGTATTTTACACGCACATTACGACTGTACAAAGAGAGGGAGGTTAATGCTATATTTTAACTCTTTCAATAGCTTGTAAAACAAAATGTTGTCCTAGCCACGTACAATGAATGATAATTAAATAGCCCTCTTTGTATCAGGAACTAATACTAAGCCAGCTTGAAGGTATCAAGTAGATTAGGAAGTTCGAAGTAAAGTTATGTTCACTAATGAGTTCCCGCGCAGGTCTGACACAATTCCATAGTAAACTAATGACCCTAATGATAGTATTGATTACAACTAATCGAATACCGTGTTTACTACGACAATTTGTACAGGAGTACTGATTGCTGTTAAAAACTGATAATTTTTGTATTCCAAATGAACAAATTGTTAACTTTGATTTAATATTAAACCACATCTTAATACACCAATAATCCTTTAATTAAAAAATCCGGATATAAAATCTGGTTTGACAAAATAATAAAAAAAAAGGACACAATACTGTTTAGTAATAAAAACTACACAACGATGTGCATCAGAATGTATGGTCCTAGTTGTGTATGTTCTCCATATTGTGTGTTTTTATAATTGTTAAGTGTGATGTTAATGTTTTAACAAGCCTATAATATTATTGAATTACAGCAATTATTATTTTGAAAACATATCTAAACGTAAAGCTAAATATTAAAGTAGAGAAGTCATACACTAAAAAAGGAACAATAGGATATACGTGAGTATGACGGTTATTTATAGGCACAATTTCATGTATACCAGGTGTCTTTTAAAATTTCCTACCCCCCCCCCCCCCCATATTTATTTTTCTTATTAATGTAAAAAGACAGATTTGCTTTGGGAATTGTTAACATGAACAAATGTGGAGTTTTTTGTGGCGTATCGTACATTTCAACAACTCCCCCAAAAATGGGGTATTTTTGGGGTAAGTCAAAAATTTTAAATAATAACCTCTATTGAGTGACATCTCATTTTAAAGGCCTTGATAAAAGAAGAATAATGGCGCAAACCGGAGGTCTGTATGTTGACTCTATCCAAAATAATGGCCAATAAAAGTTATAATTTTTCCCCATTTAAATAACATTGAAATGTTAAACACTCTGGAATTTCCAGGTACTGGACTTTTTACTATTAGGAGTCGACAAACATGCACGAGGTTGTATCAACCGAAAGTTCAGTACCTGGGAAGTCCTGATGGCTTTTATTTACTGTTTTTATACTAATTACTATGTTTTATAACTTTGATTGAGTGACTTACTGGATAAAATCCTTGTAAACAATAACAGACAGACCTCCGGTTTGTGTCAAACTTCTTCTTTTATCAAGGCCATTAAAATGAGGTGTCACTCAATAAGGGTTCTCACTTAAAATTTTCGACTCACCCCCAAAATACTCCATTTTTGGGAGAGGGGTTGAAATTTACGATACTCCAAAAAACGATACGATGTAAACAATTTCTAAAGCAAATTTGTCGATTTTCATTAAAATAAAAATAATAGAGTAGGGGGGCTTTTAAGACAACTGCTATGTATATTTTTACTCTGTAATAATAAGTATACATTCTTACTATGTACATTCATCGTGTACTAGATCGTGTTTAGTCATTCATTTATTATATTTTGTTTGTGACATTTATAATGCACCACTAAATGTAATACACACAAACACGTTTAATATGAATGTGTTGAGCCTTCTAGGTAAAGGTCTGTTTAGTATCATCTGTAAATGGGTAAATACATAAGTAATCTAATGAAGTTTTAAAAAAATGTATGCATACACCCTGCCATTCAGCAATAATGCGTTGACGGTAGTTTAGGTAAGGTTTTTCTACTAACCATAAATCACTTTTAAGTAAACCATTCCGATGAAAATATTTGTAAAAGTACTTTACTTTCTCCCCAGCGAATCTGGGCACAACAGCTAGGCGTGTCATTTTAATGCACATTATTGTACTAGAACATTTTACTTGAAGACACAGTTTCTGATAAAAACCATTATAGAAAATCAATAATAATTTAACATAGAAAAGATAAGGAAGTAAATTCCATTCGCTCAACCTTTCCCCACCTAAGGAATGGAACCTAATGTATTTTAAATTATCAGTGCTTCATTTTCAATACAAATTTATTCATTAAATAAGCATGGATTTGAGTAAAATGTATTCTTTGACGTAACCTACTCCCTTGATAAAAAATAAACATTAAATACTTGACTCTAACGCTGACTGCTTATAGAAATTAAGTTCCTATCTCTAGTAAAGAACAAGAAAGCATATGAAGGACTGAGAAGCCAAGGAAGTACAAGTGAAATTTTTTGAACAATGGAGTCAAGAGCAGAAACTATCTCTTTAACACTTTAAAATGTTGATGGCCATATAACTGTAAATCTATCATGTGCTGAGGTCTAGTCGCGAAAAAAAGCTACTTTGTAGAAGAGCTGTTTAGCTTATAAGCTAAGGGATACATGTGATGCAAGTCGCTTTACTTTACATTAATAATTCACTTGTAACCTCTATTTTATTACATAACTTCTAATTCCTGTTAACACCTTCACCGCTACGTAAATTTCGTATTTCCTATGCTATGAGCTGACCTTTTATTTTTGTTATTTATAGCCTAAATTAATAGAATTTACTTAATTTTTTTTATTTTTGAACCTTTTTATGTAATAATATTTTAAAGCGAACCCACAGGTACGTCCATAGCACATAGGATTAAAATTGACGTGCGAACCAAGCAATCCTGAGTGTATTAAAAATTCCCCCAATAAGGGGATTGGCGTGTAAAGCACGCAATGCATTGTGCATTGAAAATACTCCCAATATGCGGGTTTGAGTGCGAAGCACACAATGCACTGTGCATTAAAAAGACTCCGAATTCGGGGGTTGGCGTGCGGAGCACGCAATGCATTTTGTATTGAAAATACTTCCAATATACGGGTTGGCGCGCGAAGCACGCAATGCATTGTGTATTGGAAATACTCGCAATATTTTGTGTCAAGCTCACAACTGCGTCCTTAGCAGTGAACGTGTTAACAGCCCAGGGGTACAAGTGACAACGTTTATCAAATATTGGCTGATAACAAAGAATAAGAATATGAAAAAAAAATTAATCTTTGTTATTTAGTTAGTCTAGAACCTAGCAATTAAAAATATACTAGGTTTAGTAATCGTGGTTTTACCTGGATTTGATTATAGCAGTTTAACTTTAAACTGAGCTTTTTCAAAACTAACTTCACTACAAATTATACCCCTTGGCTTCTCAGCCCTTCATATGCAAGGTTGCCTTAGATTGGTTAAGTATTACATGCAGAGTGCGTACTCGTAGGCTATGCAAGTACTTATGTTTAAGTTACACTTTAATCATATTTATCCATTCATGTGTCATGGCTACGTCACTCATCGTGCACATTTATAATTGTGCAGAAATGTAGTATTCTGCACAATTCTTTCAGATACACTTTGACTTAGAGCTGTTGTTAGAGAACCAAAATAAAAAAAAACTGTAGAATTCGCTAGTCGCATTATGTTTACGTTTGCTTATTTTGATCAGCTTAACTTTAGATTAGATTTGAATTCATAACATTTGTTTAATCAAAAATCTAGGTTAAAATGTGAACACGAGTGATAAAAGAAGTATGGAAATACAATACTTAACTTAAATCAAACAAATGTATCATTAAAATTAAATGATATCTCTAAACAGCTAACATCTCTATACCAAAAATTTTTTTATAAAAGAATAAAATATATTGTACAAATTAATTTTTTATGCGAATGAGCATATTTGGTTTTATACTTATAACTTTTTATTGAATAAAACTATAAAAAATTTAGTAAATTATGTTAGATAAAAGCCGTTTCAAAATATTCTTATAATATGAATTGATCTCCTGTGATATTACAGAGTAACATTTTGTTACTGGATCCGCCTTTTATTAAATTTGAACTTCCTTTAAAGACATTTCCTTATCAATGTTAGTATTTTAAGTTATAAAGAACTAATTGTAGCACACACAATTTTTATTAAAACATTTTGAAGACTGTTATTTGTTCTGCAGCATATACCATCAAATAGAAGTCCTCAGGGGTTAGGCCTAATCCTTCACGCCTAACCACAACATTTCTTCTACAAAAACTACCAAAGATGGATAGGTCGCGGGGGAACTCTAATACGACCTGCCAAACATTCAGATTTCTTATAAATTTTTGTGCAAAGGGATTAGCGAAAGAGAAAGTGTGTTCTAAGTTTCGTTTTATTTCCGTAAAAAGTAAACTCTTACGAGAAACTAGTTCTTAGTTTTAGGTGTGAACTATTAAAGATAATTTATTTTACAGACGAAATTGTTTCATTACTTTGGTACTATGCTTACAAATCTATTTACTTATTGTAGTAAATACACTAATAACATTAATAAATAATGTAAAATTTTAAATACATGCAAAAATCGTAGGACTAAATAGCCTATTCACCAATACTAAACTTGATGTGGTTGCGTTTCAACTTTATACTTATAAATGGAAGGAGATCCGTCAAATAATGTGTTTTACCTTTCTTTTAGTTTTGCCTTTATTTAAAGCACCTAACTGTAAAACATTAATTTTATATAACTTGCAAAATTATCGAGTTACGAATATGGAAGACATGAAAAGATTATGTTATTTTGGTTGCTCCCTGTTTATTTGTATTTAAATATCTCCAAAAAGTGTACTATATTTTTGTAATACCCAATATTAGCAAAACCAATTTGAAAACTTTTACAATATTAAGTCATTCGACCTTATTTAACCGAACAAATTGCCCTCAATGGGAAACAGTTTTTGGTTCCGGAACTAATAATCAAGTAAGGCAAAGTTTATGATTCAGTTTTGGCTGATTTATTTCAATAATTAAACTTCGTAAAACAGTTGGTTAACTTCCACACATTAATTAATAGCAGTCATTTTTCTTTTGTCCTGTTCTCAGATTAATAAAGAAAACTAATTACTCCATAAATCTGTTACAGGTAAAATAATTAAAACTACTTGGTTTGTAGTAATTCAATTTCTTTATTAACTCATTTTTACAAAAAGTAATTAACGGTAGAATTTTAGTAGAAAAGAAGATGAAATATTTCGACCACGCAGCTGAACCGCTGACGTGAGTTGAACAAATTTATGTTTTATTTTTTCAACCAACAATTTGAAAAATAGGTATTCTCAATACACAATGCATTCCGCATATTAGGAGTATCTTCAATACACAATGCATTGCGTGCTTCGCACGCCAACCCGCAAATTGGGAGTATTCTCATGCACAATGCATTGCGTGCTTCGTACGCCACTCCGCATATTCGGATTATCTTCAATACAAAATGCCTTGCTTGCTTCGCTCGCCAACTCCACGGTAGAATCTACCACATAGCTTTAAACCGGTTACTTTTATGGTATTTTACGTTTTGATCGATTTTAGGGGAAGCAAGCGAGCTATAAGTTCACGTAAAAAATAAAATGTGCATAATAACATCCTAAATTTATATTTGCAGAAAAAACTATCATTCTTTTAGGAAAGATCTAAAAAAATAGTTACTTCTGGTCAAAAAATGTGCTTCAGGTTGTTGGATTTTTTTGGCTAACGAACTTGTCCGAGTGACGTAGACAACCAACATGTCTACCAAATTTGGACCAAATCAGACCTAAAATGCGGCTGCTAGAATGCGAAAACACACATATATATATATACATTTATACAATACATGTGATTTTTAATGACACCCCAAAACGTGTTCTGAGGACCATGATCGATGCTCATTTACTACTCCCAACCTTAGGTTTTACCATAAAGGTCACTGCAATAGCTCATTTTTCCTATTGAAATAGAGAGTTGTTAGACCGTATTTCTATATAAGGGTGTTCTGTTACTCTGCGAAATACAAAATATCGAATTTAAACAAATAATAAAACAAAAACTTAACAGATATTATTGATTTTTTTAAGTTCGCTCGTGCAATAATTAGTCATATAAATTTACTTCTAGTTTATACGTTGTCGGCAAAATTACGACGAGTTGTGAATAAATGTATAAACACAATCATTCTTGTGTAATTTAAGTCAATCTCTTCCAAACAGCTGAGGCAACTATATCAGATGATAATATAGCCTACTACATAATATAAGTTATGCATAAAGATTTATATTTAATCTCTTGCAATTCAAATGTACTATGCTATTATTAAAAGTTTCCTATGTAATTGAGATTATCACGTAATGAAGTCACTAACATATAACATATTTACTTCAGACTTTTAAAAGTTTATACGGTAATTCGGTCGCCGACTGAGAACACCCTCGAATTATAGTTACGCTATTTTCCGTTCTATACAAGTGATAAGTATTAAAACCAAAATATGTTATTTTTAAGTCAAAACGCAATTAGAAAGGTATTCCGTAGGTCTACATTGGACCCGATACATAAAACAAAACTATACCCAGAATGTGTAGGTAGTATTGTGTCACTATTACTATGTGCAAGGTATCATAAACCTAGGTACTTTATAAAATTTACTAACGATTGAACATTTCCCATGCATTAATGTCTCTTGCATTAACTATACAATGAACACTATAGGAAATAAAGGGTACCAGGAACTGGCGCATACTTTCTTACAAACATATTTAAATTATTAAACAGATTCACTGTGACTTCAAAATTGTAGGAGGGATAAGACAGGTGACATGAAATTAGAAGATTACCTAATAAATATTATTATTATTAGCTAGAGAGAAAACTAAGTGTTTTTTTACAAAATGTCTGTGAGTAAGTTTGTATCTGTATGTCTGTATGTATACAAAGCTAGAGAGAAAACTATTCGATCGATTTCCAATAAATTTGCAACAAACACGTCAATTAGGCCTGTACAGATGAACGAAAAGCTTTTTAGAAAATTTTTGAAAAACAACCCACTTTATGGCCAAAAAAGGCAAAAAATCAGTTATTATTATTTTAGTAGCTGAACGATAATTTTTAGAAAGATTCTGTTTTTGCATATGATAGGGTACATTACGGGCTACAAATAAGCAACATTTTATCAAAATCGTTAGAGCAGTTTTTTTATAAAAAAATTATAACTGATTTTTGGAGGGTTTTTTTGGCGAAAAGGGGGTTAATTTTCAAAATATTTCAAACCCGTTTTTCTTGCATCTATACAGGCCTGATTGACATGTTTGGTGCAAATTTGTTCGAAATCGATCGAATAGTTTTCTCTCTAGCTTTGTATACATACAGACATACAGATACAAACTTACTCACAGACATTTTGTAAAAAAACACTTTTAACTCAGAGGTCCCAAAACGGATATTTTTACAAAAATCTCAACATCGATTTTTTTTGCGATAACTACTTTCTCTGTACTATTGTATTGTGAGAAAGTAAAAATTGTATTTGTGGTAAACTCGTGTATCTATAACCTATGGAGGACCTGATATCTGTAAGTTTGTACTTTCGTAATTTTGAGCAGAACAATATTTACAATGTTTTTTAAAAACGTTCAATCCCTCAAGAGTATTCTTTAAAAATAAATGAAATGAAGATAGAATTGGAAAAAATTACAAATTAACTGTACTAATTAATAAAGATGATACAATATGTTTGTTTGTGGGTGGATGAGCGTGACATCTCTGTATTCTTGTTCTACTGCGCATCATGGATTGCAACAGCTCATGTTCTAACATTAGTTGCCAACTCTGTGCAGTCTGTGTATTTAAGGGTCGGCTCTAGCAAAACAGAAAGCAACCTGCGACTCCCTTTAGCGGCGGTAGGTTACGCGGACATTGCTCATCCTAAATCCATTTAAAACCCGCAATTATTCAAATACCGTTTTTAAAAAAATACTAAACTCTTGGGGACAAAATTCTTCATCCGAAAGGCTTGGTAATTTTTCCCTATAATTAATAGTTACAACGTAAAAAATATTTAAAATCACCTTATATATCGGTGGTAGGTTACACGGACATTGCTCATCCTAAATCCATTTAAAACCGCAATTATTCAAAT
>JAGFPH010002846.1:46604-72883 GCA_018207615.1 Philaenus spumarius | reverse complement strand
TATAAAGTCGAAATATGGGTTAGACGTAGCGACCGCTTTGGAATCGATATTTTATAATCATAAAATGAAACATTTCCAGACCGGTCATAGTGGAAAGGTTGAATCGTACCTTAAAAATCGAATGTTGCGTGAATTTACGGCCCGTGGCAGATACGAGTTGGTCGATCTATTACCGAATATAGTAAAGTCGTACAATAATACCGTGCACAGTACTATGGATACAGAAACCCCGTTAAAGTTTTGAAAAAGCACGAGAACATGCTTTTGGTCAAATAGGATAGATAGATAAGACAAACTAGTTGCGTGAGACAGGTTACCGTAGTGGTATTTTGCAGACCGTAGAGGTTGATGATTGTAGAGTCAGAGCTCAAAGCCGATCGTTAAAAGAATAAATTTAAAATACGCCAGCGAACGTCTATTGACCGCCAATAAAGACACTGCGATAGCTGCGTCGGTGAGCGAAGCGAGCATGGATGGAGTTCTCTGTTAAGTACAGATAAAAGAGATTCGACACAGGTGTCTACTAAACGTAATACAAATGTAAAGAGTCAAAACCAACGGCTATCCCACAATCTGTACATTTTCTACCTTAATATTTACCGTTCGACTTGACAACACTAGTCAGTTGTTGGAAAATGTTGCACTGGTACAATGCTGTCTGTTAATTTGTGTAAAATCTCTTAGAATTGTTATGGGTTCGTGTGTATACGTACTTTTATGTGTGCAATATGAATTTTCCAGTTGACTACACACTTATTAAAAACTACGCGACTGAACGTTTTGGTCCTCTTTAAGTAAATATATTCATAACGAGAAAATAACTGCCTAATCATGTACAAAATCAATTAATGTTAGGCGACTTGAAGCGCTCAAATAAGGTTCGGAAATTTAGGTAAAGATCTTTCGTAAATTGAGAATTATCTCCTGAACTATATACTACTTGGGAACGGTGTGACAGTGGTTAGCGCGGTCGACTTCTTTCTTTGTTGAATCCTGTTACGAAAAAAAATGAAATGAGTCAATATATTTGCTATTCAAACCCAAAAATTTTGAAACAGTTAAGTTGCACTTGTAAGCATAATTAGGTAATATCGCAGTAATATAAAAAATAACCCATGTGATATATAGAAGTGAGATTATTAGGGGAAATATAAAACTTTGTAAAAAAAAGAAGAATTTAAATGTAATTTATATTTACCAGGTTTCGATGGTAGCGCTTTCTGGTAGAGAATCAGCGAATTCAATTGACAGTACATCGGATGCCAATCTGCCAACTCGGCAATCTACACTTGTTAACATAACCTTTAGCTGATTCGTGTGGAATGTGTAAGTCTACGTCTTAAGTTTGGTTATGTAATTACGTAACTTGCTTTTATCAGAAATTTAAAAAAATGTTTGTAAATTAATTATTCGATCACTGTCCATCTTGGTTTAAAGCCTTCTCACCACGTCAAGGTGACGGACAACGAGAAGGAAAATTTTGAAAAAAAAATTGAAATAAAAAATGCCAAAATGTGATCGCAGATTAAAGATATAATTAAATAATTTATTTAAATACACACACCGATTCACACTCACATACTCACACACGCACACACAAATAATATTCATAATATATTCAATGTTCTAGTTTATAGGGCATAACTTCGGACGCTAACGGATCGCCAGCCTCCACGTTGAACGGCGTGTAGACTGCCGTTGTCCTTTGACCCCCTTGTATCTGCATAGTTACAACCCTAGGCGGTACCACGGCTTGCGGTTTCCCCTCTGCGTTGACGAAGTGAACTTCTCCATTAGAGTTGAAATAACCGGCACAATTACACATGTGCCTGATGTTCAGTTTGAAGATGTCAACATTGCTTGCCATGTTGGTTCCGCTACAACACAAGAAAAGTAATGGTTAGACGGGGAGTCATTATTTTAACTGACTTATACACGCGTAACATGTACTTGTACATTTATGATGGCCACGATGATCAAAAGGAGTATGGCATGTTTCACAAAAATAACTGCAGGCAAAGGTTGCGAATAACCTAGTTATTACGTCGTAGTGACTGTCTTTAAGATTAAATTTATTTTGTAGCGCTGATTTGCTACGTTAAAATAAATTTCACGGCATCTAGAGTATACATTACTCTGAATAATACCAAAAAAAAAAAAACTGCGATAACATATCTCTGCTAATTTCAGTAGTCGGTTTAAAAACAACATACCCCGGTTGTTTGTTTAAAAAATGTAAGCTAGTCAGTTCAAAACCTAAATAGAACATAAAGGCATTTAACATAAGACTCCAAAGTCGATACAATGTATGTAGCAGACAATTAAATATATAAAGTTTAAAATATACAAATTTTAAATATATAAAGTTTAAAATATAAATAGTTTTGAAATTATTATAAAAAAGTAAAATGTATGGACCAATTAATATTAAAACACAAATAAAAATTAATTTGTATAAATAATATTTAAACAATTAGAACAAATAATGAACACTTATAAATCAGAGAGAGAAAATTAGTATATATGTTTACTTACCTGTAGCACAAATAAGATAGAGCTTTGCAGTGTTCGCTGGAGAGTACATCGGATCAAATTCTGCTAACGTATTCTTACACAGTAAGTAAAATTATTGAATGAAGTGTAGTATTTCTCCGTGGACAAACTTATCGCGACCAAGTATATTCGTGCTAGTAAATGATTTAGAAAATAAAATTATTATCGAAAGTTTTGATGTAAGTCAAGGGTGCGGCAGAGCCTAAGGTCGTAGAAGTGGTAAAGTATCGAGTAAAAAGAAACGCGTTATAAAACAGAGACATTTTATTAATAACTAATCGATTAAACGGTACACAACATAGAGTAATTATTGATAATTTTAATGTTAAAGCTAAAACCGTGATTGTGTTACTAAGCTACCGTTTCTACCGACAAACATATGGAGAATTTATATTGAAACAAATTTTAGTTAGAGAAAGTTTTAACGTTAAGTAATACAGGCGGATTCGGTTAAGTTTGGTTATGTAATTACGTATATTATACACAAGGATGCGGTAGAGCCTTAGGTTAGCTAAAGTTTTATTTCGGTTAGTTACGGTTTGTAAGAGTTGCGGCAGAGCCTTATGTTTGAAAAATACCGGTAGAAACAGTTATATCATACGCATGGGATGCGGCAGAGCCTTACGTTGAGTTGAGTGAATTTTATATTAATAACCATTGCGGAGAAATTCCGCTGCGGGGAAATAGCTCTAATCACGACGGTGCTGAATAGCTGCCTACGTGTATGAAATATATTTTAGAATTCGTTTGCACTTAAGCCTCCGTTAAAAACAATAAAATTTCCGTTTTTTCGAAATTTTGTTGCAAAATTTGGGGGAGGGGTGACCCCCGGGATTGAGTTAGACCGAGTACAACTTGTTTGACTTTTTAGAAACATTACGTTACATTTTGGTCGGTTATGTTGTTACGTATATCATACGCATGGGTTACGGCCGAGCCTAATATTAGCCTAAATTTTAATTTTTACTAAGTTCGGATTGGACTTGGGCTGAGCCTTACGTTTGGGGTAGCTTGGTTTTCCGTACAATATAACACATTTTATAAAAATAATTCGGGGGTACAGCGAAGCCTAAGTTCGGTCAAGTCCGGCGTTTTGGTTCGGGTAAGACTGTTAGAAACATTGTATATCATACGCACGGGTACGGGAGCGCCTATGGTTAGCCTAAGTGCGGTTTGCAAGGATGCGGCAGAGCCTAATTTTGGCCAAAATTTTATTTCGGCTAAGTGCCCTTCGATTGAACTCGGGCAGAACCTTACGTTCGGGTTATCTCGGTTTTCCATACGTTATAACACATTTTATAAAAATAATTCGGGGTACAGCGAAGCCTAAGCTCGGTCAAGTCCGTCGTTTTGGTTCGGGTAAGACCGGTAGAAATATATTACAAAGGGTTGCGGCAACGCCTATGGTTAGTCTAAGCTTTATTTCGCCTAAGTACGAATTTCGGGGGTTGCGGCAGAGCCTTACGTTCGGTTAATTACGGTTTGCAAGTCTTAATTTCTCTAAGTCCGATTCGGATTTACTCGGGGGCGATCGGTAGTGTTCGGGGTTATATAATGCATTTTATACTATATCCCGACGACACTATAACAATTTAAAGCTAATAATTTCTCTAAGTGACCTTCGGTCGGATTCGGGAACGATCGGTAATGTTTGGGTTGTTATAATACAATTTATACTATATCCCAACGACACTATAACACCATGTATCTCACACAAGGTTGCTGACGGATGGTAAACTTATATACTTCACAAAACAGTACATTCTCAACAGAGTCGGCTTAGCTTAACCGCTAGCGCTGCGGACTCGGGTCATGGTGATACCCGGTTCGACTCTCGGCGACACCCAAACTTTTTTCAAAGCAAAAAATTAAATTAAATTAAATATTAATTATTACAAAACAAGATGGCTGCCAAAAAAAAAGATGGCGGCTCAAAATCTTTAAAAATCCAAAATCCCCAAAATTTCAAAATTCCCCAAAAATCCAAAAATCCCCAAAAATCAAAAATCTTCAAAAATCCAAAAATTCCAAAAAATGTTAGGACCCCCAAAAAAAAAAACCCAAAATCCAAAAATGTTAGGTTAGGTTAGGACCCCAAAAAAAAGTGGGCGTGGCTTGGGTTAGGAACCAAAAAGACCCAAAAAAACACCCAAAAAAAGGGGGCGTGGTCCAAGGTCAATGACCTTCCCCCACCACTTTTGGCGCCAGACTGCCCCAGACTCTACTGGGAATGTTTCTAGTTTTGAAAGAAAATTGGTTGTTAATAAATCGTTCTATTTAAACAAACACATTAGAATTGTAAGCTGTATATGGAGTTGCATTATATAACGTAGAAACATATGGTTAAAATATAATTGTATTAGTAAAACGTAAAGGTTTATAGGAAATGATATTACCAACAAGATAGTCAACCATATACAATTCATAAGATGACTTTTTATCAGAACGTTTTGCCAGAGAGAGAGGGGAAGATGAAAGATAGAGAGATTTTTTCCAATAGAATACTTGAATTTTCTTTCAGAAAATAGAAATTACTTTCCTTGCACTGAGCACACCTGCTTCTGCTGCAAACACTTAGTATAGTTGGTTGCATTCAGTTGTAAAAATATACAATTTTCTACTACTTTCATTTGTCAACCAAACAAAGATAGTTTCCTACGTACACGTTCTGAACAGAATTATTTTGATTCAGGTGTGCAGAAACAGTTATGCACTCTGAATTTACGTGGGGGAAATATCAAAGGTGCTGCCAACGAGAAACAGCTGTAAAGAGGGTCCATTAGTATAAAGAAAGAGGTTAGTTAAAACTTGGTTCTGTTTACTGTCTTGTTTTTAAGTGGGAAGAACTATCGTCATGAACGGACTGTCGGCCCAGTAAGGTATAACAGATTATTTTAGCACTTTCCATAAAGGTTGTATACATCAAGTTAAACCAACAATAGCTATGCCAAGTGCAACTTAAAACTCATTTTGCATTTAGATCTCAAAATTAAATAGGTGATAACAAACTGCCTGCAAAGTGTATATGCAATCAAAACTAATCCCTCTGCAATATTAGGTAAAACAAATATATTTTCCAAATGTTTAAACAGCCAGATCAATCAATCATACTCAACGAATAGCCTACTTTGATTGGCAAAATTATAAATACGGTTTCCGTAAATGTTACAATATATAGCAAGGCCGTAGCCAGGGGGAGGATTAGGGGGTTACACCCCCCCCCCCGAAATCCAGAAATTTAGCAGTAAAAATTAATACTGGGTTTAAAAAGTGCAAGTTAAATTATAAAACAGACAATAGACTCCCAATACGGGGGTTGGCGTGCGAAGCACGCAATGCACTGTGTATTGAAAATACTCCCAATACGGGAGTTGGCGTGCGGAGCACGCAATGCAATGTGTATTGAAAATACTCCCCATACGGGGGTTGGCGTGCGCAATTTACTGTGCGTCGACCGCTTCTCATAGTGTTCAATATCAGGCTCACATGTACGTCCTTAGAAGTGAAAGTGTTAAAATGGTTTAAATTCGAATCCCCGATCCTGACCTGACCCCGCCCCCCCCCCCCCCCCCCCCGTCCGTAAGTTTTTTCTGGCTACGGCCTTGATATATACCCTAGTGTTGTACAGGTTATTCATGTGTGACTAAAGGTGGATGAAAAGATGCCACACATGTTTATTTAGTCTTTAACAAGTTAATATTTAACTGTTGTGGTTGTATATCCAATTTCACAAGCTTTAATCAAGAACCTTCAGTCGATATAGTTAATTGTTATTATTATTTGATCACCTAACAAAACTAAATAGAAACTGTTAAACAAATAATAGTGTAAAAATAATAGTATATGTCATCACTAGTACCATTGACTATACAAGTACATAGTCAATGCTAGTACCTAAAGCACTTTATGAACAATACTTTTTATCATACTGCACAAGAATCACACGCACATTTAATTCATTTATTTTAAACGCGATTTAACCCATAAGCTACAGTACGACTATTAGTTTGAAATAGCTGAACAATTTTGATTTTACTGCTGTTGCAGTTTTAAAACACAGCAATGCACTAGACGTTTTTTAGCAAGTATGACTAAAATGAAGACTAACTTTATGGACGTAACGCAAGCATTAAAAACGTCATTAGTAGTGCTAAATTTAATATATACTAGCTGACCCGTGCGAACTTACTTAAATCTCACTTAATTAAAGTACACACAGTATATTTAGTATCGTATAGTGCGTTACCAACTTGCAGAAGGTAAACAACAACAAATAGGTGTATCCATAATGCTATTTATAACCAAGCTTACAATTAATTAAAAATAGCAATGTAGTGGCGTAACGGCAGCTCTCCAGCTGGGTTTGTTATCATCAGTGTTGCCAACGCCAGGAAAATATCCTTACAACTTACTTGATATTACATCACTGTTACTTTCGCATTCTTTTTTTTTCTTTTTTTTTCGTATAGTTGTATTTTGTATATTTTTCCTGTGTAGTGGTTAAGGAAATCTTTAAAATGATGCCTCATTCATGTAATTTGATGATGTATTAAGGAAGTTATGGCGTACCGACAAAAAAATGGCTTTGAAAAATAATATATGTGATATTAGTTTGACACACAGTTATAAATAAAATAATAAAACTGAAATTGGAATATATTATTCGATGTAAAGTTATAGCTGCAGATTTAAATGTAAAGTTTTATTTCCTTAAATGTGAGTCCACTTTGGAGAGTGTCACAGTTAAATAATTACAGTGTTTGCCTTACATTCTAAATCCTAATATGCTTAACCATTTTAAACACCCGTTTTGTGATTAAATTGTATTTGTTGAATTTTGTACTAATATACTTCACAATAGATTTTTACAAAGGAACATCAATTATCAATTAAGTCTAGAAGTAAATCAAATTTGACCTCTTTTTGTGGCGTACTGTATCAGCATTACTGGTTAAAATTAGTTTTTCTTGAGGTAAATATAAATAAAATAGATACATTACATCAGCTAATTAACAGAAAAAAATAAAATATTTAACAATCATAGTGCTTTCAAGAATATACATTTGGCATAATGAAACAAACTTTTGACTGCCCCTGGTATCAACACAACTGTATTTCATAGTAGTTACATAAATCACGCAAGATTGCACACAACATAAAGTTGTCCGTTCTGTTTTAATAAATACTTGCTGTGTGTCAGATTTACTCAAAGTTAACTCGAAGTTCTTGTTAGGTTTTTACAAAAAAACTTGAAGGGAAAAGTTATGTTAGAGAATTTAATTAATCAAGCATAACTTTTAATATTTGAGTTTGTGTCACAATACATTTCTTTTTTTTAACTAATAGCTGTCGTATCCGGCTTTTCCACATTTAAAATAGCATTCCTAAACTTTAATAAGAAATCAATAATTTCTAAAATGTAAGGAGTTGTTATAAATTGAAAATGAACATTTAAACCTCCATGCACTATTTTGCCACGCGGAATTCATATTTTGTACAGTTTTCTGATCTAAATTTAATGTTAAGGAGGTAAAAAAAAATACATCATCATGCAGTTTAACGCGATGGATAAAGACGTTCGTCCAGTCTGCAATGGTTGGAAGTTTAGCATAGACAAGTGCGTTAAACATACTTGTGCTTTCTGCTGTTCCCCGTCATCATTTTAGTCTAACTGGAATTAAGTATAGATGTTAACCAATAGATAAATAAATAAATTTAAAATTATACAATATGTTACAGTTTATTAAGTAATATAAAGTTTGTTTAGTAATACAGAAACAAATTATTTTATTTTGGTATATCATAATAATTATATTTGTTTTCTTTTGATATATACAATAATATTATTATTAATACTAAATTAATAAATAAAATGTTTCATAGTTCACATAGTTTTATGATTTAAGAGATCAGATGGATAAGTATGTCCTTGAAATTGTAAATCTGTTTATATGAAACATTTTCTTCAATTATTGTTTTGCTTTATCTTAAAATGTTTAGATATCATAAAAGACACCCAAACGGCGTATTAAAAGCTATTGTTTCGGACTTGAGCATTTACATTTTAAAAACACTTTTTGAAACACAAACAATATTACCCGGATGTGAAATGCTTAGTGCATAGATTTTTAGTACATAATACATAAGTATCTTTTGAGTGTTGGTATAATAACAAGGCAGTTATCGCAGAAAACTAATTATTTCTATTATGGGGCTACTATTTTTTTCTAAAAATTAAAATCAGACTAAAATTCTTACATAAATACGTTTAATAGTCAAAGGTTTCTTTAAGACAAAACCGTCATCCTCAGTTACATTTATGATACAACAAAAATATAACTAGCTTAAATTGCTAAATATGTATACCCTCTTTCAAAGTACAGGGTGTGGTCTTAGTTTTTAAACAACCAACAGGGTCAACATATTAGTGACTTCAGTCACACTAGTGGACCGGGTAATGCTTCGCTATTGCTTGATTTACCTAACCTAAAATTATATTCAGTTTTTGATCCAAATCAGTTGTTGATCAAAATCAGCTGTTGATCAAAATCAGCTGTTTTAAGCTTTTCATACGGACAGCTGTTTTTTGTGCCCCAGATAAAATCAAAAGAAATCTTTCTTCTTCTTCCTTAAGATTGACCTTCCATAAGATTAACATGGCAACTTTGAGGGCCACTGGGGCGAAGCCCTTAACATACATTGAGCTCATTTTAAGGGAAGCACAACTTCAGAGTGAGCTCTGTAAAATGACACCAAAAACATCAAAATCGGTTAAAAACTCTAGGAGGAGTTCTACTCACAAAATAACCCCTAGCAAATTAATTATGTATAGATATAGATTAGTGATATTAGTGATAGTTAACTAGAGGACCCGGCAAATCTTCGCTATTGCTTGATTTAATTTTAAGTGTAATTATTCCTTTTCATCTCTTCGACTTAAGTAATACAATTGTATATTAATCAAGAATAATATTAAATAATTTAAGCTTCATAGTTTGATATTTAGTAGAATTTATTTTTATAGTATTTAAATTTTTTTTTTTTTTTTTTTTTTTTTTTTTTGTGTTGACCATTTTTTCTAAAGCATCGTAGTAATAATATGTGTAAATTGTGAAATTTTAATGAAATTAGTTGAGTAGTTTTAAACATATAGAAAAAGTAAGTGTTTGGATTAATATTTGTTTTAAGGGTAGTTATTCCATTTCATCAATTTGATATAAGTAATCTAATTGCAAAATAGTTTGTCTGTACTTTTAAAATAATAATATTACATAATTTAAGTTTTATATCTTGCAGGAAGTTAGTTCAATTTATATGTATTGTATAATGGTAGCCCATTTCAACCCCTTAGCTTTAGTAATTAAAGTGTAATGATATTGGTAAACTGTAAAATCTTTAGTGAAATCGGTCTAATAGTTTTTGAGTATATACACGAGAAAGAAACATTCATGTTTGTAGGCACACAACTATATTATGTGTAAACTCTTTAGACAATATTCTGACAATTGTGATTGGGTGGTTAAATTCTAATTATAGGCAAGATTACATGTTTACTAACACTTTGTAATAAAAAAAAATGCTTAGCAATAAAAAAATTTATAATAATACATTCTAAAACATATTTGCTGATGGTGTACAATATAAAATAAAGAAAGCAAAATCACAAAACATATACATTGAAACAGAGAAATAATGTAACCAAAACTAATTTTTTGTTGAATAGTAACGAAGCCTAAACTAAAGACGACGAGAGGTTAAATTCTAAACGTAGATTAAATTACATGTTTAAAAAGTGTGAAATATTTAAGATCAGAATTGAGGTAGTAGTAATAAATTTCAGTAAATGTTGGCTAACAATGTGTAATAACAACAAAAAAACAGCAGGAGAAAATAAAATACAATGTAGGCCTAAGAGAACGTGATGCTAAAAGAAAGCCACAATTTAAATACACATTATTGTCTAATTTTCAATTCGTTTTTTCCGTCTTCACTGTTTTGTGTTTACCTGATGGGTATAGTTATTTGTTGTCGTTAGGTTGGACAACTGCTACTTGAGTCACCGAGTGTTATTCAGAGAATATTAGAGGATTTCTTAAACTAACTTTCTACAAGATACAAAACTTAAATTATGTAATATTATTATTTTAAAAATATATACAAACTATTTTCCAATTAGATTACTTATGTCAAAGAGATGAAATGGAATAATTACTCTTAAAATAAATATTCATCCAACCACTTACTTTTTCTATAATTTAAAAAACTACTCAACAAATTTCATTAAAACTTCACAATTTTCCCATATTATTACTACGATGCTTTATTAAAAAAAAATTCTACTAAATTGCTACAAACACGAAGCTTAAATTATTATTATACAGTTAAATAATGTAAAACGTCAGAATAATTTCTGAGCACAATCTGGCGGAGTAATTGTACAATACATTTTTAACACGCTTATATTAGCTTCACTTGTATGTTTCTATGTTTGTAAGTAACTCTCCTTTGGACTAAAAGCCAGTGGCTTATTACTGTTAGTATATCCCTCTTACACAAGTTCGTTCGTTTGCCGAGCGGTGTAAGGCGCGGGTCGTCGCTGACGTCTATCCCCAGACTCCCCGATCGTGGGTTCTAATCCCGTCCACGTCCAAATTTTTTTTTTCAATAATTAATCGAACTAAAAATTAAAAAATAAGTATAGTTTAAAAAAACTAAAAAACACGCTTTTATAATACATTGAACTAAAAAGTGAAAAATAAATATAGTTTAAAAAAACTAAAAACACGCTTTTAGAGCATATCAAACTAAAAAGTTATAAATAATTTTTCAAATAAGCTTAAAACTATAATAAACGATAAATACAAGCATTATTGTAAAAAAAGGGTGGGGCGCTTTGTCCATATTTCTCGTACATCGAGCGCCCAACGCTTTTTTTACAATAATGCTAGTATTTATCGTTTATTATTGTTTTAAGCTTATTTGAAAAATTATTTATAACTTTTTAGTTTGATATGCTCTAAAAGCGTGTTTTTTTTAGTTTTTTTAAACTATATTTATTTACCCTTCCTTTAGTAAGCATTCGACATTAAACTAATAGTGACAGAAAAATTAAATATTTCGACAAGAAGAAGTATTTATGCGGTCTAATCTAAAGCAATAAAATAAATAGTAAATATAAAGAAGATGGAAATTACCTGAAAATAATTTGGAAGCTGTTCTAGTGTTGAGAAAGAAAACAAGTTTATATAGGTAATAAATGATTTGTGTTCAGTCCGTCGATTAATTTGTAGATTGTGATTATTAATAACAAGATAAACAAATATATATCTTCGGGTCCCAACCCCGCCTCGGCCTTTGGCCTCAGATGGTTGCTTCGCTTCGCTCGCAGTTGGAAAAGTTCATTTGTACATAGGTGACCGAGCACAAAACAGCTGTTTTATTTGGCTGCTGACTCAAGCTCATTAAACATTTTGCTATCTCTTACCGTTTTCTTACTAAATGCGCTCAAAGTAGAAAAATGAAGAAATTGACAAAATTAAAAAAATCTTTCCCGCCCAAAAGGTGCTTCCAAAATTAAAAAATGTTAAATTCTGGCGATTTTCCCAAAAGTTTCTCATCGAGAGCTTTAATTCAAGTATGAGGTCGAGAGGGGTACGATTACGGGAAGTGCCTAATAATTAATGTCAGTGAATCAGTGTTACCGTCTAGCTTTATATAAGTGGATATTCGATTTTATTACATTAATAAAGAATTCTGTAAAGGACCTAATTCATTTTTCATAATTATTTTAAAATAATAATAACAACACACTAATTCTCACACACATACGTTTAATGATCAAACGCGTTTCAACGACAAAGTCGTCATCCTCAGTGATACAGTAAAACTTATATAAGTTTTTAGATGTAGCTCATGTATTACTGAGAATGACGACTTTGTCGTTGAAACGCGTTTGTTCATTAAACTTATGTGTGTGAGAATTAGTGTATTATTATTATTATTTTAAAATAATTCCTTCTCACTCGTCAAGCTCAAACTTTATTAATTCATAATAATTATGTTACGTTATTTGTTAATATAAAAAGTTTCCCAAGCGTCCCATGTGTTGGGTTTATTTACATTATATTATATGTGAGTACTCACGTCTGTTGATCCTTTTTGTTTTTTCTCTCAATAAAACAATTGCAATTTCGTACATGAAATACCCACCATCAGGTTTTTATAAACATATTACATACACAAGAACACAAAGACACACATATATTTCACTCCGTCTCGATATCGTTAAAGTCAAAACACGCACTTTTTTATTAATAAGATTGGTGTGCACACCGCATCAGTTGTTTAAGATGGTACTGATTGAAGTTAGGTTATGCAACGATTATTGGACCGTGTCCCCCTACCTTGTCTTGCGATTAGCGTACCATACAATGGGTTTCACTTAAATGACAGCTGATCGTTCAGTATGTTATGGGGTTCAGCTTTTAAACCTTTGTAAATTTCGAATTCCTCTAACGCGTTTAGAGTATTTCCCTTCTTACACTTATGTAATACATTCATATTAGTGTTAATATCAGTATATGAATGGAGTATATTGACAAGATGTTCGGTATAAGTGGATTTGATAGCTCTAAGGTTGCTAGGTGGCAAATGTTCTTTGTACCTAATGTTAAATGGACGTCCAGTTTGTCCTATGTAAAAACTAGGACAATCATTGCATATTAACTTGTAGACACCGGTTGTTTTATATTTATCGAATTTTTCTCTAGTTTTTGGTTTGAGCAGAAATTCCAACTTATTAGTCGTACGGAACGTGAGAATGATGTTATTACTGGCCATTATATTCCTTAAAGTGTTGTTGAACATGTTACCATAAACACATGAAGCATATTTTTTTCTTTTCACTATTATTACACTTAGTTGTTATTTTTTGAGTCATTTTCCTTTTCTTATGCTTACTTATTAATTGGTCCACGATAGTGGAATGTATTCAATTCAATAAGTCGACCTTTAGTTATTAGTTAAATAGATAAAGTAATTTTGTTAGTTGAAGAACCTATCTGTACAAAAGGTACATTGTTAAGTGACGTCAGAGATGGCTTGATGTATCGTAGCATAACAGAAATAAACTGATTGGTCAATTCCTAACCCCTACCCTCATAGCCAGATCCACTGATCAACCTGTACCGTCAGTCTGTTCCCAGCCAGCTAGCTGACCATGTATTTACCATACTACAGTCTTAATAATTATTTCTCTTAACCTTTTTCAATTCAGTTGATGTTTGGGAGTACAAAATGTACACCCAATACATTACAGATAATTGTCCTGTAGCCATTAGCTTGTGCGATGTGTTTAATAATATTCCTTTCTCTCTCATAATTTGTTGCGGATATGGGTACGGATAAAAGTCTATATACAAGGCTATTATAAGCGGCTAGTTTTTGCTCTAGTGGATGATGAGAGGATTTGTGTATGGTTTTATCTGTAGTTGTAGGTTTTCTGTATATGTTGAATGCGATTCTTGTATTGTTCCTAGATAAGTTCAGGTCTAAGTAATTCAGGCCATTATTATTTTCGATTTCTGCGGTAAAGGTGAGGTTGGGATGTATATTATTTATAAAACTGGTTAATAGGCATAATTGTCTGTCGCTGCCATTAAATACAATAATGGTATCATCGACATATCTGTTATAGAATATAATTTTATTTCTAAACGGGTTAGAATCAACAAACAGGTAATTGTTTTCTATGTAGTTCAAATATATTTCAGACAATATACCAGATAGGGGTGAGCCCATGGCTAGGCCGTCATTGTGTAAGAAATATTCATTGTTAAAAGTGAAGTAATTTTGCTTAGGGTTGTTTTTAGGAGGTTTATAAATTCGTCTATTGCATGCTTCTGTAATGTGGAATTCTTGGTTAGGTTATTATGTATGATTTCTATTGTTTGTTGAACCGGGATGTTTGTGTACAAGTTTACTATGTCAAAGGAGGCAAGTTTGTGTGTGATTTCTATTTTAATATAATTTAACTTATTAATGAGGTCCATACTGTTTTTAAGGCTATAGTCCTCTTCGAATAAGTAATGTTTTCGCAATAATTTATCCAGTTCTTTAGATAAATTATATCCTGGAGCAAGTGTAAAGTTCACTGACGGTCTGATATTGGAATTAGGTTTGTGAATTTTAGGTAGACCTCTCAAAATGGGGGCGTGAGGATTAATAGTTTTTAGGCTACGTATGTCAGTATCGGACAATAGGGTTTTACTTGCATTCAAAGATTTGTTTATTAATTTGTTATAAGTGACAGTGGGATCTTTAGTTATTTTGTTTATACTGTTGGCCTGGAAGAAATCATTGACCTTGTCATTGTAAATAGTCTTATCAATAATGACTATTGAATTCCCTTTATCAGCTTTGGTTATGAGGGCATTATGTTTTATTAGTTTATCTTTAATGCCGGCTGAGGCCTGTCTAATGATATTGGTTTACATTGTTCAACAATTTAGAATTTTCTATTTTAAAACGATGATTTTCATCGGAAATCCTAAAGTCTATTGAAGGAAGTAATATAACCTTTTAACATAGTTAAACCCAGTGTTAAATATTACGCTAGGGAAGAAGTTAAAGTAATGAGTAATGGGGGAACTTAAACATTATGAGGAGGAGATTTTGGCGTAAGACATAAAAAGCAACTGTAACAGGGATTTTTCACATCAGTAATGGTTTCACAAAAAAACCGATGAGTAGTTTGTTAACCATTTATAATATACTAAATAACCATATACGACTTAACAGCAATTACTTCTGAAATATCGACCTATGTTCTCCTACCTAACGTTTGATTAACTTAAACATTATCCGAGATAACTGCCAAAGCTAAAGTTGGCAAACAATCAACTCATCCATTGGACGATTCAGCAGAGTTTAGCGTTAATCACAACTTTAATAATTCCCAGTATCTGTTTTAACTTTGGGCCCCTTTGTCTTGCCTGTGCTGCTATCGGTGTACTCTGCTAGTGCAATCTGGCGGAGTAATTGTACAATACATTTATTACCCTTCCTTTAGTAAACATTCAACATTAAAGTAATAGTGACAGAAAAATTAAATAATGCGACAAGAAGAAGTATTTATGCGGTCTAATGTTAGGGTAAGCGCACAGTGAACGCTGGTCGCAGGTAGTTGGTTGCAGGTAGCAGAATGGCGCTGGTCGCAGGTGACTGGTTCAGGCTGGTGAGTGCGCATAGTGAAAACATGGTAACACGGTTGTAGCTACCTGACTTTTGTATAAGTGAAGATGAGTTCCAGTAGCAGCAGCGAGGATGATTTTCTTATGGAAAACCTATATACAAAGGTGTTATGTTTTAAGATCGACAGTATTAATGAAATAAATAAAGGGAGAAGATTGTACGGCGAGTATCATCATCTCTTTCCGCAATTAAAAAAAGATAGAGACCGTTTTCATAAATACATGAGAATGACTCTCGAAACGTTTAATTTCATTCTGTCAAAAATAGAACATTGCCTAGAAAAACAGTGGTGTAACTTGCACAAGCAACCTATTTTACCAGAAGAAAGACTTGTGATTACTTTGAGGTACGTATTTTCTATATTTTGACTATTTAATTATATTCTGTATTATGAATATGTTTTTTTTGTTTTCTTGTAAACCACATTATAATAATGATATTCTTTAATTTAGGCCTATATAAAAATAATACTTTTATGTCAGTGGTGGTTCTAGGCCTCAAAATCGGCGTAGGTTGCACATTAAACCATCTATATTATTAATATTTATTTTGGTTTTTCAATATTTTATTAATATATTAGTGAATTACTGGTGTGTGTATTTCAATATTGGTTAACTGGTACGTAAATTAGGAAATACGAATAAACTACACGTTTTTTCTATTGCTGTACCCATACAAAATTTATTATAAATAACTTTCAAATATTAATACAAAATATTAACTGATACATTTTAAAACGGCTGTAAAGTTGTAATGTTGACTTGTGTCCCCTGAGGAGTATAAAAAACGGTATCAGTATTCGGAGTATCAGGATTGGAAAATGATGTTTCTGTTGAATACGGACTTGTAATTTGATAAGAGGTGGTAGGGTAGGCAAACCTTTCTACAACGTCTTGAATTTGACTACGAAAAGTCAATTTCCTACAATCGGGTATTTTCTTTATATGCGGCAATAAACTTTTCAGGAAATGCAAGTCTTCATCATCCTTTTCAGAAGATTGTTTTCTCTTGATTTTTTCTTGCATTAGTTGTAGTTTTTCTCGTTCTATTTCAATAATTGTGTCTTTTAAAGGACGTTTAGACCGCTGTTTGACTGAACTAGTAACTGAATTAGTAACTTGATCTGTTTCACGTGACGTAGTTATTCTTTGTGTATTGTCAACGACATTGTCGAAAGTTTGTTCTGTGTCAAATTCTAAGACAGTGAGTACGTCAGAATTATTTAGTTCATTGAAATTGTCATCAAGCATGGAACCTGTCACCTGTTGTACAGCCTGAATCGTTGATTCTTGCATTTCAGAACATCCCGATTCAACCAGATCGGTTGATATTTTATTGGCAATGGTCAGATTACCGGTAGATGCTCGTGACTGCACGATGTCTTTCAGAAAAATGAGTAACTTGAAATGCGGCCATTTACTGTCTTCCGTTTCACCAGCTGCGTCTCCTGATCTTGCACGTTTAATTTTGCTCATTTCTATTGCAAACTGATCTCTTAAGTACTTCCACTTCTTCCTCAGTTTTAAATCTGTGAAATAAATAACACGATTTAATATATAATAAAAATCAAACTTAATTACCGGACAAATTTCAATAGCTGAGCAAACCAAACTGGTGAGTTAAATAAACATCAAATGAAAACTCTAAAAAAAACAGTTTAAACAAATATTTAATACTACATAGGCCTACGTATTTTTCCAGCAAATATTTCATCATCAGTAGTGTAGGTTATGCATAACTACTAAATTGTACATTACAAAACTCATTACAAAGTTTTTTAATGTAAGATTTAGTCATGTATTGCACTATGGAAGATGCCAGCTGGCTGGATAAATACAATATTAGTAATAAATATTTGTTTAAACTGGTTTTTGGAGAGTTTTTAATTTATATTTATTTAATTACTGGAATCAATTACAATATTTTGATGCATAAATTCAAATAAATTCCATAATAGAAACTATTTATTGTTATTTACCTTTTCAGATATCTTGCGACTGGATCGTCATTTAGAACACTGTCGTTCAATTTTAGGTTGGGAGACAATACAGTGGGACAAATAGTGAAAGAGACCACTGCATGCATTTGGGAAAACTTATATACTGAGCATTTGCCAATCCCGACTAAAAATGATTATAAAATTATTGCCAATGATTTTTTTTAAAATTTGGAACTTTCCAAACGTTATTGGTGCGTTAGATAGAAAGCATGTACGTATAATGTGCCCGAAAAATTCCGGTTCTATGTTTTTCAACTATAAAAATTATTTTTCTATGGTTTTGCAAGGAGTGGCGGATGCACATTACCGATTTATAACTGTTGACGTAGGTGGATATGGAAAACAGAGTGATGGTGGAACGTTCAATGCGTCTACGTTGTATGAAATGTTACAGAAACATAAGCTACCTATTCCTGAACCAGAAGCGCTTCCCGGAACTAATGTCAAAGTTCCTTACGTGTTCTTAGCAGATGAAGCCTATCCACTACTTAATTACCTCCTCGTTCCTTATCATGGTATAAGTTTACCCCTTGAAAAGGAGTGTTACAATAAAAGGTTGTCGCGTGCTAGGAAAACAATTGAATGTGTCTTCGGAATAATTTACTCGAAATGGCGTATTCTTTCCAAATGTATCGAAATTAAAAATCTTAATGCAATTGAAAATATAGTGAAGTGTATCTGTGTTTTACACAACGTCATAATAAATAAAGAAGGAATTGACCACCACCAGCTGGAAGTTGATATAGTATCTCCCGTGAAGAAAAAACCTGTTGGAAGACCTTCCGATGATGCAAAAAGTGTCCGGGAAACATTTACAACTTACTTGTGTAACAATCCTTTAGTGCATCAAAAAAGGGCAGATTAAATGCATAATAGGGCCTTACTAATATTATGGGAATTATATATAGTACATATCACAATAATAATAATTATAGGCCAATAATTTTTTTTAAATTTCGACTTATGTAGTTTGAATAGCCTAGTAATTTTCAAAATAAATGTTGACTTATGTGGTTTAATTGACTAGTCATTTTCAGAATTATTTTTTACATTTCGATTTATGTAGGCCTAGTTTTAATAGCCTAGTAATTTTCAGAATAAATTTTGACTCATGTGGTTTAATTGACTAGTAATTTTCAGAATTATTTTTTACATTTCGACTTATGTAGGCCTAGTTTTAATAACCTAGAAATTTTCAAAATAAATGTTAACACAAAGTCTGCATTGTGTTTCCTGTATGAAGGCCTATTTGTAAAATAGAAATACAAATGTATATTTACCATCTACTTTCATTATTGTTGCTATCTCATTCCATAATTTAGCAATAATATATCGATTTCCATGTGCCTTGATCCTCTTATCCCACAATGCACTTCTTTGGAACACTAGAGATATTAATAATTCAATATCGATAAAATTTTCCATCACTATTAAATAATTTAGAATATATTTGTTTGTTTATGAATTTATAAAGAAGCAAAAAAGAAGCGTACGCAAAACTTGTAAATAAGGTGCTAATTAATTAAATATTACAAAACAACACTGCCACTAGTCAATCTCAATAGTAGCAATAACCTGCGCGCAGGAATACTAGAAACAAACCCGTCGGCTGATTGGCGCTGGAAGCCAGCTTGCTGGTTCCGCCACCAGCGTCTACTGTGAGAGGTCTGATTTAAAGACAACTTCGTATTTCTGCCGGCATATTATCGCTTGTCAGCAACCTGCAACCAACGACCTGCGACCAGCGTTCACTGTGCGCTTACCCTAAAGCAATAAAATAAATAGTAAATATAAAGAAGATGGAAATTACCTGACAATAATTCGGAAGCTGTTCTAGAGCTGAAAAAAGAAAAGAAGTTCATGTTGATAATAAATGATTTGTGTTCAGTCCGTCGATTATTTTGAAGTTTGTGACAATTAATTAATAACAAGATAAACAAATATATATATTGATACTAATTTACAAAGCTATTTAAACAATTAATTGGTTTTTCACATAACAGTTGCAAAATGGCGGTAATTTATCATGTTTAGAGTTAAGGTACATTCAAACTATTCATTTATTTTAAGCAATCACGAAACACATTATAGTTATTCTTTTAATACTTTTGAAATCTTTTGTATTAAGCCAAGATGTCAAAAAAAAGATATGATTAATAAAGCGAATATTGTTGGTCAAATTATTATTTTAAAATAAATCTGAGACTTTTTTTCTGTAAATTTAATATTTTTCATTTTAAATATTAGTTATTATGGAACCGTTAAGTTAAAACCAATTAATAATAATAATTTGGAAAATAACCAACAAATTACACCAGTATTCCGTGTTTTATAATTGCGTCGTACTTTTTAATTAATCTTTGGAATATAAAAGGAGTTGAGAGGCGGGAAATTAAGCTCTTTATAACTCACTGATATTAACACACCTGCGCAGAAGAGTTAGTACATCAACTTTTTAATATACTTACCTCAGATTTATGTTTTAGAACTTTAATTGGTATCAGTGTTAACTCTTACTTCGTATAAACATTATTAATCCTGTAAACTTTAGAGAAGTTAGGGGCAGGACACACATCAGCAAAGGTGGTGCATATAAGCTGAATACCGTTGGTCAATGTGCTTATTTTATATTTTAGCGAGCATCGAGGGGGTCTCGGTAATATTGAATTCCTGTATCACATATTATAAACAAAAACACTATTGTTAATTTGTGTACTATAAAATTGCAATTGATAAAAAGGTTTGTTTGTTTTTCAGAGATTCTAACTGTGCCTAAAACATAACACAGTACAAATATACTAAATAAACGGTACTAGAAACTGGTACATACTTTCTCAAAAACATATTTTAATTATTAACACGTTCACTGCTAAGGACGCACATATGAACTTGACACTGAACACTATGAGAAGCGGCCGATGCACGCCAACCACATGTTGGGAATATTTTCAATACACGTGCATTGCGTGCTTCGCACTAGAATACCAATATTGGTAGTATTTTCATTACTAAATGCATTACGTGCTTAGCACGCCAACCCCATATTGGGGATATTTTCAATACACATGCATTGCGTGCATCGGTCGCCAACCCCATATTGGGATCATTTTCAATACACAGTACATTGCGTGCTTCGCATGCCAACTCCCGTGTGTAACCCCAACTGTGACTTAATAATTGTATTAAAGTAGGAGAGGGGATAGTACATTAAAGTAGGAGAGTAAGTAATACAAATTATTATTATTAACTGAAGAGGAAACTATTCAAACGATTTCGAACCAATTTGTACCAAACATGTCAATTAGGCCTATATAGACGCACGAAAAAAGGTTTTGACATTAATTTGTAAAACACCCCTTTTTCGGCCAAAAAACTCTTAAAAATCAGATATTATTATTATTATTAGCTAAATGAGAATTTTTTGAAAGATATGGTTTTTTGCTTATGGGCTACAAATAAGGACAATTTTAATCAAAATCGTTAGAGCGGTTTTTTTACTTAAAAAATTTGAACTGATTTTAAGGGGTGTTTTGAACAAAAAGAGGTTTGTTTTTCAAAATTTCTCAAAACCTTTGTCCATTGATCTATACATTCCTAATTGACATGTTTGATGCATATTTGTTCGTAATCGATCGAATAGTTTTCTCTCTAGCTTTGTATACATACAGACATACAAACATACAGACAGACATTTTGTAAAAAATACTTTTTTGGATTCAGGGGGTCCCAAAACGGATTTTCCACAAATATCTCAACATCGTTTTTTTTGCGATCACCATACTTCCTCTATACTATAGTATAGTGAGAAAGTAAAATCGTGAGCGATTATCCCGTGACGGATTATTATTCGTCTAGTATAATACGGTTACAGTTCAGCAGGCACATACAGTTCAAAATATAATTTGTTTTGTTATTTTTGTTGTAATACTCCTCGTTCTAATTTCGAAATACTAAACCCAACACAAACCTCGTCTCATTAATGTTCGTTTAAAATAATTCGAGTTTACGAATTACAAAAAAACTGTGCAAACTAACCGTATTTAGTGAGAGAGGCGGTGTTAAGGAATATTAGTGTAAATACAGACCATATTTATACTATAATTATTTTATGTAAAATTCAAATGGTTTTTAGTTGAATTTAAGGGGAGTGCGACGTGCCTATCTCGCCTATGTTAAAATAGCAATTTTTAGGTACACTCTTCTCAAATTCTAATCAATAAATTTGATTAAACTTTTGTACAGTTATTGTATGTTACGTATGTAATAATAACCTGATGTATAAATGTTGGATAATTGAAAATGTGGAAATTATGAATTTTTTTAAACTTTAAAATTTTTATTATTTCTTGTTCATTAAATTTTCCATATTTTTTTCTTTCAGATATAGGCTAGTAATTTCAGTTCAGGTTTTAAAATATACATAGAGTATAATAAGGTTGCCAAATTTCATTCAAACCCATTAAATAGTTTTGAAGAAAAGTGTAACTGTTTCTGTAAAAATAAAATTTTCGGTAAGCTGAAAGCGAATGTTGATTTCCCTTTATAGGAGAATCTAAATTGGTCAATGTCTAGCCACAAATTTTCACTAAACAATCAATAGTCAGAACAATCTGATTTATTTCTAAAACATGTGATTCAATCAGGTCCAACCTAAAAACAAATAGAACTAACATTTTGTAAATAATACCAAAAGGAATAAAATCAGTTCTTCAAAGAGAAATAAACGCTGCAGAGTGAATATTGGGATACTATGTAACACTTTCGAAAAACATTTTATGCTATTGGAAAAAAAATAAGTGTCAAGTGTTTAGAATCACTGTAAAGCTAATGTAATAAAGAATTATAATATGAAAAAATATTTTTTTTAAGCTCATTTTCACGTTCCAGTTCTTTTAAGGACAATAAAACTATTCTTAGAAAATGTTTATAAAAATGCATTAATTTTTAAATAAAGTTATCATCATTTAATTTAAAACTAACAAAATTATAACTGACTTAAAATATTATTTCTTAGAAAAATAAAATAGTTAAATAATTACTCAAGTTCAAATAATATATGTTCCTAAGAAAATTATAACTGTATACAATCTAAGTTGTATTAAACTTCGCATCGGGATCTATCTCTTCAGAAGTTTATTTCGAATCACAAAGTACATGATAAAGAGTAGAAATTGCAAGGTTGCCTACAAGATAATTACAAAATATACGAGTATTTCAGTATTGGTACTTCATTAAGGCAATGGGAAGTCGTGCTTTATTTATATAAAAATAAGCATTTACTAAAAGAAATATGTGTGTTATATTTTCAGTAAATACTTTTGAGCAAACAGAATAATTACTGATAAATAATTCAAATAAAAGCTTTTGGCCCCTAAGTACTTAATAAAACCCGGGATTCGAACCCGGGATCTTCTGATCAGGAAGACCCCACGTTACCTCTAGGCTACTAAGACTTGTACAGAATAAAATGCTTTTAGATACTTTGAAAAGCAACCATTTTGCCTATCTCGCCCCTTCTTGCCTACCGTCGTTACAAGCGAATTCTTTTCTTCGGGTTAATACTTTGTTATTTCAAAATAGTAGTGTAACTTTTTTATTTAGCAAGATATTGTTCCAAAATGTTTAACATAAGTATACAACAAAATGTGTCTTAAAGTTATATGCAAGTTATCAAGTAATATATTTTTCCCCTATCTGTTTTCTTTATACAAACTTTTTTTCATGGTATGTAATTTTGTTTTTTCTATATTTTTTTAGTATGTTAGAAAAAGGTTTATAGTAGAAAATATTATTTATAGGTCTACTATTCCTTTCAAATCCTTTCAAATTCGGAGAAAACCTGGGACTGGAAGGGTTAAACTACATGGTTCTTTTTCGCAAATTATGGTTCTATAAATGATTGTGTTACTTCAATATTGCAATAAAGAATCAAGCTACTTAGTTTTCAAAGGTAAAATTTAAAACTAAAGGTTTGAAAGAACCAAAGCACTTGAAACTTTTTTGTAAAATGTAGAAGTTCCATTAGCAAATTGTCTGTTTTTTTTTCTTAAAAAAACTCAAAATATCAAGTATTGTGAGGCTTGATTGTTTTTTGCAGAAAATAAAATTCACTGAGCTGAACAACATGAGACCCATATCTCATTTTTCACAATTTTGCGGGATGGTTCCTTTTTGCATAACTACGTCCAATTGAGGTTAATAGGCCGATCAAAACATAGTAAAACTTTATTTACAAGATCTTGTAAAATAAAATGCAATGAATGTTATCATAACTAAATTAATAATTATCCAATATTAATAGGAAAAAAACATAAAGAAACAGTTATATTTTTACCATTCACTTATAACAAAATGCATTGCATCTTCAGGAGTTACATTACCATATTTACAGTGTGCACATATAAACATAAAACAATAATAATATATTAATTACCTTGCAGGCCCGTCTTGTGACTTCAAGTAGATTGATTCTTATAAACTAGTTTCGAGGTCTTGACCCCATCATCAGATAATTCTTCTTTTACTCAGAGGAGCTCGACAAACATAAAAAAAACACACACACACACACACACACACCCCCACACACACACACACACACACACACATACTCTCACACAAGTAAACATCAACGTGTCTGACACCGTAAAGCACTTTGTCTTGTCTGTCGGAGTACTGCCGGCATGAGCTAACAGTCCGGATGATAACGACCTCTGTTAGGCGCTTTTAAATGATTTAAAGCCGTATCATATAAACGATGCGATTGGAAGGAAAGTTGATCATTTAAGATGTTATCTGGATCGTTTTTGAAGGCTCTGTAGATCTCGAATTCCTCATTCGCTTTCATTAATCTGCCTTTTTTGCAAACGTGTATTGCTTCTGCACTGGATTTAAAATCACCTGGTCCGTGTTTGCTTTCAGCAAGGTGACGCGCGTAGTTCGACTTGGTGATGTTGGTTTTGTTGCAGAGGAGGTGTTTTTTGTAACGTTCTATGATATTTCTCCCGGTTTGTCCTATGTAATATTTGCTACACTCTGAGCATTTTATTTTGTAAACACCACATTTATATGCAATGTGGGTATCCGTTCTACGTTTAAGGGATGAAGATATATTATTACTTGTACGGAATGCAAGGATGATGTTATATTTCTTAAGAATGTTGTTCAACACATTAGGCAAGAGGCTGGTGTATTCTGAGGAAATGTATTTGTTGTCTCTGGTTTTATGTCGTTATTTAGGTTCGTTCTATTTAGTCTTTTACTATGGCTTTTTATCAATTTGTTTATTATACAACTCTTATAACCGCTATGTGATTAATGATGTTGATTTCTTTATGTTATTCTATTTTGCTGAGTGGGACAGTAAAAAGTATGTGTGTGAAGCAGTGAAGTGCTGTCATTTTATGGGAGTAAAGATGGTCAGATATTGCGTAAATAATTACGTCTGTAGTGGTCGGTTTCCGGTTTATTTTATATTCAAACTTATCTCTTGTTTTTGTAATAGTTAGGTCTAGAATGTTGAGTTGTTGATTATTTTCAATCTCCAGTGTGAACTGTATTTTGGGGTTGACATTATTCATATAGTTCAATAACCCCAAGGCTTGCCTGTTAGAAACGTGTCATCGACATAACGACTGTCAAATATAATGTTATGCTTGTATTTATTGTCACTAGAAAGTATGTGTTAATTTTAAAAGTGGTTCAAATAGATGTCAGCCAATAATCAGGAAAGCGTTGAACCCATAGTTAGGCCATACATTAAAGTTTAATTTCGCATTACAAGCTATAATTTAGTAAGTACACGCACCTGAATCAATCTAGTTACTTAGTTTAATTATTTGTAATTTGAGAAATAATAGGAAATTACTTATGAACTAATTTTTCAAACATAATATTTATCCATTTGCTCCAAAAGATGTGCTGATAAAATTTCTTTTGCAATTCTTACAACTGGCAAGATACAGCTCTCTTCTATACAATATAAAATCTCCCGTTTTATATTGTAAACAATCGGTTGTTAATAAATTTTAATTTTCATTGAGTTTAACAATGTCCTTGTTAACAAATAAAACGACATATAGGTACCTCGTTTAAACATGCAAACGGCATTTAAAGTCGGATTACAGTTTTAGCCCTTGGTAAATGTTTTCAGCAAATGCTAATCTGACAACGCTGATATGCAACATGGTTGAAAGTCTATGTTAATTCACCTATTTCACTTTTGGTTTTGTTCTTATATTACTTGATTTATTTAACGTAATTGGTGGTTAAATCTTTTATATTTTGTGTACGATGAATATTTTTTCTCATTTTTCAACGTTAGTTCAAATTAACTAAAAATAATAAAAAATCAGATATAATAGTAATGCCAGGGTATACAACCAGCAAGCCATTGTACGCCAACCACCCATATATTTATTAAAATATCAGAGACAAAATATAAATCCGTCTAGCTCATCTTCCTCTTAGGTACGACGTC